>JBBBDQ010000837.1:205000-310000 GCA_037127315.1 Ascarosepion bandense
AAACACTTGCTTGACGGGGGCTTCTCTTCTGAGGACTCTCTGCTGCCACGCTCTCCACGAGTTTCTTTCTACTACTGGGTCATATATAATTTTCAATTTTTTATTTATGTTAGAGTATAAGTTACAAATGAAACATTGTAATTAATTAAATTTTTAAGAAAATTATTATCTGCGTAAGGCACATAGTGGGACCACACAATACTTAAATAGCTAAATAATTTTTAACAGGAATTTGGATTTTTTTAAAATTACTTCATGAGTAAAAGGGCTGAAATATTTATGTTATAATTATGATTAAATAATTATGGTATATTAAAGTATATTGTAGTTAAGAAAACTAATTTAGTATTGTGTGGGTCTTTTATTTAGTAAAATAATTATTAATTTTTAAGTTATATTAGAGCATAAGTTATAAATGAAGATTGTAGTTTATTTTTTAATTAAAACAGAATTATTTTGTCTCTGTAATTCCCTTCCACGTGTCTGCTTTCCCGACAGCTACAACCTCCAGGTGTTTAAATGTAGGGTCAATAGACACCTCCTATCACACTAACTTCCAATTATTCTCAGAAAACACTCTCATCTACCCAACCCTCATTCTCGGTATCCTGACCCGCCTATCACCCACCCTCTGACATTTCCTATATTTAACCATCCTTCCTCCACTCTATGTAGCCCCCTGCGCAGTAGTGGCAGTGAAATGCCTTGCTCGGGGTGAAGCGCTTATAAAAAAATAAAAAATAAAAATGAAAAAAAAAAATTCTGGGAACTGATTATTTAAATGGGCAGACAGCAATCTTTTATAGTAGGCTGAACTTTATTGTGTGTGTATGTGTTTTTTTTTTTTTGTGTGTGTGTGTGTTTAGAATCACGATTTTAATAATATACCAAGGCTTTTTTTTTTTTTTGGGTTATTTTTTTTAAAATCATATCACCCCAAGCAAGGCGATAAAGCCACTGATACGCAGGGGGCTACGTAAGGGTAAAAAGAATGGAAAAGAGATAGCCGGAAACGACAGCCTAAACAGGGAACAAGGGATGAGCCTCTTCACCTGTTCAATAGATGTGGGTGGAGTGTGAACCGGGCGATATTGTAGTCTATCTACTCTAATTGAAAAAAAAATAAAAGAAGAGAGTGAAAAGATTGGAAAAGAGAAAACCTGAAACCGCATCCTAAACAGGAAACAAGGGATGAACCTCTTCACCTGTTCAATGGATATGGGTGGAGTGTATATTATAGGTTAAAAACTAATTAAGTATTGTGTGGATCATTTATTTTGGTAAAATAATGTTAATGTTATATTGGAGTAACGGGGATTTTTTTGAACGCTCACGTAACGGAAATTTTTTGAACGCGCAATTTTTAAAATTATAACGTTTTCATCCATGGTTGTATGACTCTAATAGGTATTTCATGGTATGGTTACACTGACGAGGAGCTAATAAGATAGCACCGAAACACAATGGCTCTTCTGTTGCAGTAAACTATGTATTTGTTATAAACTTATAATAAAAATATTAGTATATATAATGCTCGACTAAATATTAAACACTCTTAGTAAAGTAAAGCACTACAAGCATTGAACTGCTAAACCATTAGTTTGTATTGCTTCTAAGATCTATTTACGTTCCCACACCCTGATTGAGCACTCTGGAAGAATGGTAGACTTTGAAAAACAGTAGCTACCCTGGCATCGTTCATTCCGTAATGAATTAGAGCACTCTGGCTATTGGGCGTGTATAATGATAATATATACGCTAAAAAGTCTGCCTTCTTTAATCGAGCACCCATAGCCCAGAGGTAGAATCGCCGACTGACTCCAATTCAATCCTGGGTTAAAAGCAATCGGAGACTAACCGTGCTGATTAGCTGTGATACAGCGAAACAGATCTGTCTGCAGATGACTATATATAAATTTCGAAGTATTAATTTAATATTGAGTATGCTTACCCATAATATACCATACCTTAAAAGAATATATTCTCTCTCTCTCTCTCTCTCTCTCTCTCTCTCTCTCTCTCTCTATTTACGTTCTCACAGCCTGATTGAGCACTCTGGAAGAATGGTAGACTTTGAAAAACAGTAGCTACTCTGGCATCTACGCATCGTTCATTCAGCAATGAATTAGAACACTCTCAGCTACTGGGCGTGTATAATGGTAATATAATACTGCTGTATTATTCTAACCGTACACAGTAACGGTTACATTTCAAATTATTCTATAGAAACATTACCCGGTTCACACTCCACCCACATCTATTGAACAGGTGAAAGAGGCTCATCCCTTGTTTCCTGTTTAGGATGCGGTTTCCGGTTTTCTCTTTTCCAATCTTTTTACTCTTACGTAGCCCCCTGCGCATCAGTGGCGTTAACGCCTTGCTTGGGGTGATATGATTAAAAAAACAAATTATTCAAAATTCCCGGTTGCACCTATAGCAAAATTTCACAGTACACTTAAATCTCTGTTTGAAATTCTACGGCACACTTGATCATAAAATTAAACTTCCGCGATTCACTAATATACATGCTAAAAAGTCTGCCTTCTTCTACCGAGCGCCTATGTCCCAGAGGTAGAATCGCCGACTGACGCCACTTCAGTCGGGTTTCAATCCTGGGTTAAAAGCAATTGGAGTCTAACCGTGCTGATTAGCTGTGATACAGCGAAACAGATCTGTCTGCAGATGACTATATATAAATTTCGAAATATTACTTTAATATTGAGTATGCTTACCCATAATATACCATACCTTAAAAGAATATATTATCTCTCTCTCTCTCTCTCTCTCTCTCTCTCTCTCTATTTACGCTCTCACACCGTTATTGAGCACTCTGGAAGAATGGTAGACTTTGAAAAACAGTAGCTACTCTGGCATCTACGTATCGTTCATTCAGCAATGAATTAGAACGCTCTCAGCTATTGGGCGTGTATAATGATAATATACACGCTAAAAAGTCTGCCTCCTTCTACCCGTAGCTCAGAGGTAGAATCACCGACTGACGCCAGTGCGGTCGGGTTTCAATTCTGGGTAAAAGGCAATCGGCTGTCTAACTGTACTGATGAGCTGTGATACAACGAAACAGATCTGTCTGCGGATAACTATATATATATATATGCGCATATACACAACATATGAATGCATTTTGTTTTTCATCATTTGGTACAAATTTGATGTTCATTCGTGTGGCAATTGTCAGGCACAGATTGAAAACTGGCAAAGGAAAAATTTAAATATCAATATATATACCTACTGTTAAAATTGTGGAGATTAATATGTGTGAGCGAGATATTTTGTGTTTTTATGTATCAAGAACAATATTGGGGAAAATGTTGAAACCGTGCTGATTAGCTGTGATACAGCGAAACAGATCTGTCTGCAGATCTTTCTCTTTTCCATTCTTTTTACCCTTACGTAGCCCCCTGCGCACCAGTGGCGTTATCACCTTGCTTGGGGTGATATGATTAAAAAAAAAATTCCCTACAACAAAAATGTTTTTAAAAGAATCTAAGTGAAGTTGGCTAGATTAGAAAATTATTTTTAAATCTAAAACTCCCAACATCTAGTTATATTAGGAAAAAATTAACTATACTTTAGGGTGTATTTTAGACGATGAGGACAAAGGGGAGTTACTTAGCTGCGTTTGTTTAACAGGTTTAATTTTGGGAATTTAATAATTTGAAATTTTTGTTGTAAATATAGAAAACATGGCTCATGTAAAGATTTACAAGTTCTGGGTTTTTTAATATTTTCCATCTTGAAAATTTTTCTTGTGATGTGTTTTGTCCTTTAGGAATTCTTTGGACTAAGCAATGCCAATTTACTTATTGATGACATTGAAGATGTCATTTGAACTCAAAATTAAGGCGGGGAGTTCCAGGTAAAATCTAATCTCTGCTACTTTTCATAATCAGTATTCCGAAAAATAAATTATTTTTATAGGCTTTTTAAAATAATCTCATAAAACTTTTTGATGTGTTTTTATTAAAACTTAATTTTTATTCATCAATCACTGAAACAAATAAAAATAATGGAAGTGTCCTGAAAACTTCTGGGTGTTTGGTGTGCTATTGAATTCTTTCGTGTGAAAAAGAATTGTACTCATTGGCATTTATCAATACATTCTGAAAATTTATGGAGACTAAATGGTGAGTGTGAACACAGATAGGTTTTGTGTAATGCATCTCAGTAGTGGGAATAGTGATGTGCATAACAAGTCGTATTTGTGTCTATGAAGCAGAAACAATTTTTTTCCTAATGTCATGAAAAAATAGTATTTTGTAGCTACAAATGTACTCTATCCAATGTTGTTACCATGTTCCCTGTATCTAATTTAGTTTCTGTGGATATAAACAGGTGTTTTTTGTTTTTTTGTTTTTTTGTGGGAGTCGTGTTTTGTGGGAGTCGTGTTTTGAGTTTTCAATCCTTTATTACCGTTCCAATTTGGACTGTTATTTGAAAAGAGTAATGAGAACAAAACTGGAAGCGGCCGAAATGTGTTTCTACAGAAGGATGCTACGGATATCGTGGACTGAGCATACAAGCAACGACGAGGTGTTAGAAAGAATGGCAACAAAAAGGAAATTGATGCTGAGCATCAGGAAGAGACAACTGAAGTTCCTGGGACATGCAATGAGGAAGGAGAGCCTGGAGAACCTGATACTGACTGGACAGATAGAAGGAAGGAGAGACAAAGGAAGGCAGCGGATAACATATCTGCAGGGCCTGATCAGGTGGATGACGGAACGGGGGTTGCCAGGAGCAACAGGAGCAAACATATTAAGAGCCACAAGGGATAGGGAGACGTGGAGAGCCATGATCGCCTACGTCCTGAAGCGACAGGGCACATAGAAGAAGAAGAAGAATGTGGTTCATTCATTGTATGTTCTTATATGGTTTTCTATACCAAATTTTCCTACATCATCATTTCATTTAACTGTAAAGCTCATCTGCTTTCTCTCGTTTTTTTTGCACATATGCATGGAATGTTGTATGTACAAACTTTATCATCCAGTCCAGTCATAAAGGACCACACTCCACCCACATTTATTGAACAGGTGAAGAGGGTCATCCCTTGTTTCCTGTTTAGGATGCGGTTTCCGGTTTTCTCTTCTCCAATCTTTTCATTCTTTTCTCTCTTTATTTTTTTTTTCAATTGGAGTATTGTGTCAGGCCAGAACGGTTTTTCTTGTCGGAATCTAGTTTGCATATTTATAAATCTACCATTCGTCCAGGGACTGAATACTGTTGCCATAAATTTGAGTAGATAGACTAAACTATCGCCCGGTGCACACTCCACTCACATCTATTGAACAGGTGAAGAGACCCATCCCTTGTTTCCAGTTTAGGATGCAGTTTCCGGTTTTCTCTTTTCTAATCTTCTCACTCTTATGTAGCCCCCTACACATAAGTGGCGTTATGAAAACCGCATCCTAAACAGGGAACAAGGGATGAGCCTCTTCACCTGTTCAATAGACGTGGGTGGAGTGTGCACCGGGCGATAGTTTAGTCTATCTACTCCAATTGAAAAAAAAAAAGTGAGAAGATTGGAAAAGAAAAAACCGGAAACCGCATCCTAAACAGGAAACAAGGGATGAGCCTCTTCACCTGTTCAATAGATGTGGGGGGAGTGTGAACCGGGCGATAGTTTAGTCTATCTACTCCAATTGAAAGAAAAAAAAAACAAAGTGAGAAGAATAGAAAAGAGAAAACCGGAAACCGCATCCTAAACAGGAAACAAGGGATGAGCCTCTTCACCTCTTCAATAGATGTGGGTGGAGTGTGAACCGGGCGATAGTTTAGTCTGCCAATATATAATGTTCTACTAAATATCCAGCACTCTTAATAAAGTAAATCATTACAAGTAATGGACTGCTAACCCATTTGTTTGTATTACTTCTAAGATATATATATATGCACATACATAACATATGAATGCATTTTGTTTCTCATCATTTGGTGCAACTTCGCGTTTCATCTGTGTGGTAATTGTCAGGCACAGATTGTAAAATTTAAATATCAATATGCATACCTGGTGTTAAGATTTTGGAGATTAATATGTGTGAGCGAGATATTTTGTGTTTTTATGTATCAAGAACAATATTGGGGAAAATGTACGACAAAGTAGAATAATTTTTCTTGTGATGTGTTTTGTCCTTTGGGACTTCTGTGGACTAAGCCATTTCCTATGACAAAAAAGTCCAGAGAAAATACCTTGAATACAAGGTCAGCTACAGTAAATATGAACACTGGTTCTTACAGTTTGCAAAATCAGCTAAGTGAAGTTGGCTTGATTAGAAAATTATTTTGGAAATTTAATAATTTGCAATTTTTCTTGTAAATGCAGAAAACATGGCTCATGTAAAGATTAACAAGTTCTGGGTTTCTTTTTCCATTTTATGGTAGGGGTTTTATTGGCTTCTTTTAATAACCAATATATAATGCTCTACTAAATATTGAGCACTCTTAGTAATGTAAACCACTACAAGCAGTGGACTGCTAACCCCATTAAAAGTGAGAGCAATAAAAGAAGTTTAATCAAGAGGCAGAGAGAAAACGATTGACATTGCACTTAAATTTTTGAAGATCAATGTTGGCCTGAAAGCATGGAGCTGAGTCCCACAAGAGCGAAGTACGACCAAAAAAACTGTCAGCATAGAACTTACACTTAGCTCTAGTCAGTTTAATGTGCGTTGGGGTTCAGTGGATATCGGCTCGAAAAAAGAAATCGGAGAGCCGAGTTCGAATTCCAGTTGAATTCCTTGTATTCACTTACGTTCAAATACCTTTGGGAAAGGTATTTACCCGTCTCTTCCCTCGAGTTATGGGTTAAATAACAGGACAGATTGGTTTCTATAGCCTTGGATGGCAACTAGTCTAATGCAGAAAGCAATGGCAACCTGCTGCCCAGTCATTCATGTCTCTTTCGAGACATGATCACTCAAGCGTGTTTCACGTATGGCACTTAACTGACAATCTATTCAGTTAGGTAAATGCCAAACGTGAAACACGCTTAAGCGATCATGTCTCGAAAGTGACATGACTGACTGTGCAGAAGATTATCCCGCAGTAGGTTGTCATTACTTTCTGTGGTAGACTGGTTGCCAGCCAAGGCTATAGAACCGAATCTGTCCTGTTATTTAACCCATAACTGGAAGGAAGAGATGGATTAATACCTTTCCTAAAGGTATTTGCGCGTAAGTGAATGCAATGAATTCAATTGGAATTCGAACTCGGCTCTCCGATTTCTCGTTCCGAGCCGATATCCACTGCACCACAATGCACATCTTGCACCACAACTACGCTTGGGTTCAAAAGTTTTCTTGCCATAACCAAGAGTTCGTCCGATCAGTTACCATGAAAGTATTTATAGAAAAGGCACACAAGATGATACATTAAGACGGTGGGAAAGTAACTGAAGCCGAGATACCAGGTCCGGATCAATAATATTGCTGATTATTTTTGTTTTTATCAAATGTTTTTTTAATATATATATAAACAAACAAAATGGCCGTGTGGTAGATTTTCTTTTTTTAACCATATAACCTGAGCAAAGTGGTAACGCCACTGATGTGCAGGGGGCTACGTAAGAGTGAAAAGATTGTAAAATGGAAAGCTGGAAACCACATCCTAAACAGGGAACAAGGGATGAGCTTCTTCACCTGTTCAATAGACGTGGGTGGAGTGTGAACCGGGAGATAGTTCAGTCTATCTACTCCAATTGAAAAAAAAAAAAAGAAAAAAAAAAAGAAAAGAGTAAAAAGATTGGAAAAAAGAAAGCCGGAAACTACATCCTAAACAGGGAACAAGGGATGAGCCTCTTCACCTGTTCAATAGACGTGGGTGGAGTGTGAACCGGGCGATAGCTAGATCTATATACTCCAATTGAAAAAAAAAACAAAGTGAGAAGATTGGTAAAGAGAAAGCCGGAAACCACATCCTAAACAGGGAACAAGGGATGAGCTTCTAAACCTGTTCAATAGACGTAGGTGGAAAATAAAAGAAATTTTTAAGCGTTGTTTCGAAGTCAGAATTTGAGCAAAGGCGCTGTCGGTAAATAACCAAATTTCTAATAATAAGGGACACAAATCTCGTTGGAACGTAATTCTTTATATTCGTACTGATTATTTCTTCTTCTTCTTCTATGTGCCCTGTCCCTTCAGGACGTAGGCGATCATGGCTCTCCACGTCTCCCTATCCCGTGTGGCTCTTAGTATGTTTGCTCCTGTTACTCCTGGCAACCCCCGTTCCGTCATCCACCTGATCAGACCTTGCAAATATGTTATCCGCTGCCTTCCTCTGTCTCTTTTTCCTTCTATCTGGCCAGTCAGTATCAGGTTCTACAAGCTCTCCTTCCTTATTGTGTGTCCCAGGAACTTCAGTTGTCTCTTCCTGATGTTCAGTATTAATTTCTTTTTTGTTGCCATTCTTTCCAACACCTCATCGTTATTTAACAGTCGTAAAAAACAACCTTGGTTGTGAAAAAATCGACTAAAAGAAATTTAATAGTAATATTATATTTTTTAAAAATCAGAAAACTTAAGACTATTTCTCCGTGGTACCAAATACAAGCACCGGCTTAATTGAATTATTTCTTTCAGATTTCCTCTCAGAATATTCATCCAAGGTAATAAAGCCACTAAGACACAAAAGGTTTTGGGTTTGAAAAAATTAGAAAACAATAACTTTACAAAGGACTGAAAACAAAGAAAGAGTAATCAGGACAGGAAAAAGCGACTGACATTCGTTTCAATTTTCGGGGAACAATGTTGGAGCCGGAAGAGAGTTCCACAAATGAAAAGTGCGAGAAAAAGAAACTGTTACCAAAGAACTTGCGGTTACATCTGGCGAACTCATCTGTAAATTGGTGAGATCTCGTCGCGAGTTTATTACAGTGTTTAGATTTAAATAGTCAAGGTACAATGGCGAAAGGCTCATCCGAATACTTGCCATGAAAGTATTTATAGAAAAGGGAGAGAAAGGCAATTTTACGGCGGTGGGGAAATGACTGAAGCCGAAGCGACAGATCATGACTAATAATATTGCTGATTGTTCTTTGGATGTTACCAAGACTCTGTAGATATATATATCGGGGGCACAGGTCTATACATCTCTTTTTAATCCTATCACCCCGAGCAAGGCGGTAATGCTACTGATGTGCAGGGGGCTACAGAAGAGTAAAAAGATTAATTAGAAGAGAGTGAAGAGGAAGACGAACCGGTTAGAAAGGAGCAAGAGAAGGATAAGAATACAGGTGTGATGACAGTTGCAAAGGTGGAGAAAAAGGAAAGGATATACGGGGTGGTGAAAGAACTAGAGTCAAATGGTTAATAGATGAGTATTGACATTGCATTTAAATTCCTGAAGGTTGTAGCCGTCAGGAAAGCAAGAATATGGAAGCGAGTTCCACAGGCAGGAAGTGCGAGAGAAGAAGCTGAAGGAGTAGAATTGTCGTCTGCATTTGATTAATCTAAATGTGAATGGGTGGGACCTAGTTGCTAATCTGGTTGCACGAGTAAACACCTGTTGCAGAGGCACCAGTGACTTAAGTTCATTGAAGCAGAATCCATGAAAGTATTTATAGAACAGAAAAAAAGGAGGCCACATTTCGTCGGCGGGGAAGTGGCTGTAGTCGAGCCGCCAAGTCGGTACCTTTAACATTACTGATTCTCCTTTGGCGCCTGTTAAGATCACTGAGATGAACTGCAGGGGCGCCTGACCATATATGGCAGCAGTATTCCATGCACGGAGGAATGGTTGATTTGTATATATGCAAGATGGATTCAGGCGGGAAAAACATCCTAGCTCGACACAGTGATTCAACATTCTTAGCAGTGGATTTATCTATGGACTCGATGTAGTGCTTCCATTTGAGATCAGAAGAGAGGGTGAGGCCGAAGAGGCGCAGTGTATTGCTCTCATGGTAGCAATATTCTAAGAATGGGCGAATGGCACACATGTAAATATGGAAAATGGATTCAAGAGTGAGAAATTGTCTAACACGTCACAGAAACAACGTTCTTAGCTGACCGAGCAATAAATTCAGTTTTGTTTTAGAGGCATTCAAATTAACAAGCCATTTCTTGCCCCAGTTTACAACAGACTGTGGGTCATTTTTTTTAGAATAGCTGCCAAATTTGTGCTCATCGAACTGATCATGCGTATATTTCAAATTAAAAAAACATAGACATTATATTTTGATTCAACTGATCCTTTGATTTTTTTTCAGTGCTTAATTTTTAACAGTGGAAAAATGAATTATAAATAACAGTTTTAAGCCGTGGTAATTTCACCTTTTGCCTCGTTTAATTTTCTGATGAATCTTAATTCTAAATACAATAATGAAATAATATTTTTGTGAGTTTTATGACAATAAACCATCATTAAATATTTAAGCTTAACTTTCCCAAAATATTGTAATAATAATCACAGACATGAATGCTGGTCGTTATTTCTAGAAGTAGGTACAAATGAAAAGATCTGATTTGTCTATATATCTGAGATGACGTAGTATTTACATTATTTACATTATTCGGACTATTGACCTCATCTTTGTTGCCATTTGTACGACGTTTAATAATAGATCATTCTATTTGTCTATATTTCTGAGATGAGATAGTATTTACAGTATTTACATTATTCGGACTATTGTCCTCATCTTTGTTGCCATTTGTATGACGTTTAATAATAGATCATTCTATTTGTCTATATTTCTTAGACGAGGTAGTATTTACAGTATTTACATTATTCGGACTATTGTCCTCATCTTTGTTGCCATTAATACGACATTTAATAATAGATCATTCTATTTGTCTATATTTCTGAGATGAGGTAGTATTTACAGTATTTACATTATTCGGACTATTGTCCTCATCTTTGTTGCCATTTGTATGACGTTTAATAATAGATCATTCTATTTGTCTATATTTCTTCTGTTATATATCGACAAACAACAAACACGCATATATATAAAAATATAAAGTTATATTTTTATTAATGACGATGGACCGTGTAGAATAGGGAACAGAGAATTGAGAGAGCGCGCTTCTAATGGGTTGACGGGAGTGTAGTCTTATCTGTTGTGTCTCTCTTCACCGGCCGATCTCTGTTGCTCCTCTACTGGCGAATCCGTGTGCCGAGTTCTTTTTATAATCTTCCAGAACCGGGACTTTTTCTTCCGGTTTTGCCTCGCCCACGCACGCCCACGTAATTCTCAGAGACACCTGTTCTGTTTGCCTCTGTAGTTATTTCCGCTGCTGCCGGAAATAAGGTCAAACGACATCCGTTCCTTTCAACGACCGGAAACACCCTCGCTTGCATCAGCCTTCCTCGGGTGGGGCCAGATTGTTATATTACATTCCTCGCCCTCCCATTTTCCAAAATGTTCACCTAAGAACATTTTAAGCGCAACACCCTCACACTCCTCCCCATGCCACACAAGCCCGACAATTGTATAAAACATGTGCACGCCAAAACAACAAAACATGTGCATGCCGAAACAAAAAAAAACAACAAAAAAAATATATAGGGGAGCCTACATCGGCAACCCAACAATGTTCGTGTCCATCGTGAAAATTGTTCTACCAGCTCGATGTTTCATTGTTCTTTTTTTTTTTTAATATCCATTTTCACAGAATTGGGCAAAGTTCTTAAAAATGTTCATTTTCTTTCTCGACTCTGTCCATAAGCGTAGACGCCTCGATGCACGACCACATGATCATAGGCGGTAACCGCGCCCCAGTTTCTAAACTGACATCGAGTAAATGACCTTTGACCAACACCATGCGTGTTTCTGCTCGAGTTTATTGTTACACATGTAACTTCATTTAATTTAATTTAATTTCAAACATACTATGTTTGAACACAGAAAAATGGCCATTATCTGCAGTACATATCATTCATAGTCTGACCGAGAAATGTTCAATAGAAAATGAAGAAAATTACCCTGATTCCAACGTTAATCCGCATGCAATTTACTTGTGGAGGATTAGAGGTTTCATCTATATTAATTTAGTCTAAAAAATGGACCCGTAACTCGTAGTTCCTTAGTTTGTACAATGTTTCTATTCCTTGAACTACTTCCTCTGGATTCGAATCCAAGCATATCTGATTTGTTGACATCTCTCTGTTTAACGCAGAGACATTTGAGTGTTGAACACCCGTTGACCCCGGAGTACTATTCACAACGGATAACTCCCTTTCCTTTCCCGAAGCACTGTTGCTTCTTTCACACTTAAAAATCCGCTTCCTAGCTATTATTCCAAGGATTATCATAACGCCGACTATGCCAGCAATGACTCCTATCGTCAACTTCTTCGGGAGTTCTTCATATCCTTCACTAAATCTTCCCATATCTATCTGTTCCAAGGTATTTACTAGTTTGCGGATAGGAATCTCCTCCATATCGCGCAATTCTACCGGCATGGTGTCCACTGAAAAATTGGGAAATTTCTGCGTAATTGGGGACCAAACCACTGAACCAGAGACGTATAATTTACTTTATGCTTTAGATACCATTAATACTTTTCCATTATCTGTGAGAATGGCCCAGTCCCTATTCCTCTTATTGACAGCCCAATAAAATAGTCATGAAAGTAACAATCACAGTGAAAACTCCGATCATCATAATTCAACTTTACCAAGAATCTGCATTTTTGAGGATTTAAGTATTCAATTAACTTGTTTTCCTTGTAGACATGGTAAATGTATCTTGGTTCCTGAATCTTTCTTACTTTTTTTTTCAATTATTTTTATAACCTTTTGAATGTAAGACCAGTCTTCATTTACTTGATAAAAAGACAGATATAGCAATATTTAAGAACAAATTCTTATTTTTATTTTTTAAAAAGAATAACACAAGAGCAAAAGAAAATAGCTTCAATATTTTAACAATCTCCAAACAACTTACTTAAAGACATTCATATGAATGAAGTAAAAGATTAATCGCATTCTTTTACTGGTTACAATCTTTTCATGGGCTTCTTTTGGCACAGTTGTAAGTTTGAGATTTTTGGAGATTTAGTTTCTTTTTATATGAGATGGAGAGTATAGAAAAGAACAAAAAAACAAGTTCATAAATAGAAGAACTTGATGATCCAGAATTTCCACCGTCTCAAATTATTTACCAACAAACATTTTGTGGACACTTTTTCTTTAAATTTACACAGTGAGTCACTAAAGGCCAAAGAAATTAAACATTTCAGTTTTACTTCCTAGTAGATATAAAAGCCATTTGCAAAGTATACAATCAAATTAGAACTTATAGCAATTCCAACAGGACAGAAAAATGTATTCAATAGATTACTCACAAATGAAAATGAGAAAAACAAAGTTACACTATAAAGAAATAAAAATTTAAATTAAATTTAACCTTCAATAGAAATATTTCTAAGCTAATAAAAAGATCAAAAGTTTTTGTTTGCTTTCCTTACAGGATGACAACCTCAATTCAATAAACCTGACAGTGAATTGAACAAATGACTAACCAATATAACAAACAAAAACAAATAAAAAAAAAATAAAGAGATTGTTTATATTCTATTCAAGAATTCAATCTCTCCAATGAAGTTGATTTATTGTCATATCTATTTTCCGAGTTGAATTTAATACTAAAATGACTTGTGTAAATGTAGTTTTGAAAAGATAAATAGGAAGTAAAATTTACTTAACAAAGTAATGAAATTCAAGTGACTTAATTGTTTTTATGAATCCCGGAGTCCGTGTCAATATAAAGTTTTCAGAAATTAATATATCTTCAAAAGATATTTCCCAAGTCACATAAATGAAAATTCACAGAGGATGTTGAATTGATGGGAACCTGCACAAAAGCATAATTCACAAACATAGAAATGTAAATCATTTTGTAGTGTACAGTCATTGAAAAGAAATCCAAAAAAGAAAACCTAACACTGCACAAACCAAAGAAAACATTGTTATCAACAAGTTAATCCAATTATCCACTTTAAAGAGTAGAAGAAACTTCCTTTACATGATTTTACATTTCACTTAAAAAGTAAGATTAATTAAGCAACATACCAGTAAACTCACTTCACATATATGGTAAAATATTAACAAAAAAATAAATCATTAACTCAGATGTTTTATACTTACAGATAGGTAAATATCTCAACTTTATTCCTCCCGTCAACCCCAACCTATGCGCTCTCCGCTAGGCGTACTACTCTCGGCATGTAGTCCTGCACCCCCTCCGTTCTACCCTTAATGTGTTCGACACCGAGCAATCCACATTTCTCAATTCTAGGGTCAGATCGGCAAAAGTATGCTGTTCCATTTTTTTTTTTCTAACTAGACTTATTATAAACAAGATCAGAACACACACACTATCAAATCAAAGAGTCACCTACCTTGGCTGATGTCTATAGTCGTGCGGCTGCTTCTATTTTCGTCTTCTTTTTTTCTTTCTATCTGGTAGTTTTAAGTCCGTTGAATTTCAATCGTCGCCGTGGCAACCAGCTCGCATCTAACTGTTTTGTTGTCTCAAAACAGCAAGTCACTAGGCACCAATTATGCTTCTTAATGACTGAGCCGGTTAGAATAGCGAACAGAGAATTGAGAGAGCGCGCTTCTAATGGGTTGACGGGAGTGTAGTCTTATCTGTTGTGTCTCTCTTCACCGGCCGATCTCTGTTGCTCCTCTACTGGCGAATCCGTGTGCCGAGGTCTTTTTATAATCTTCCAGAACCGGGACTTTTTCTTCCGGTTTTGCCTCGCCCACGCACGCCCACGTAATTCTCAGAGACACCTGTTCTGTTTGCCTCTGTAGTTATTTCCGCTGCTGCCGGAAATAAGGTCAAACGACATCCGTTCCTTTCAACGACCGGAAACACCCTCGCTTGCATCAGCCTTCCTCGGGTGGGGCCAGATTGTTATATTACACTTAGACGAGGTAGTATTTACAGTATTTACATTATTCGGACTATTGTCCTCATCTTTGTTGCCATTTATACGACATTTAATAATAGATCATTCTATTTGTCTATATTTCTGAGATGAGGTAGTATTTACAGTATTTACATTATTCGGACTATTGTCCTCATCTTTGTTGCCATTTGTACGACGTTTAATCTATTTGTCTATATTTCTGAGATGAGGTAGTATTTACAGTATTTACATTATTCGGACTATTGTCCTCATCTTTGTTGCCATTTGTACGACGTTTAATAATACATCATTCTATTTGTCTATATTTCTGAGATGAGATAGTATTTACAGTATTTACATTATTCGGACTATTGTCCTCATCTTTGTTGCCATTTGTATGACGTTTAATAATAGATCATTCAATTTGTCTATATTTCTGAGATGATGTAGTATTTACAGTATTTACATTATTCGGAATATTGTCATCTTTGTTATTTGTACGACGTTTAATAATAGGTCATTCTATTTGTCTATATTTCTGAGATGAGGTAGTATTTACATTATTCGGACTATTGTCCTCATCTTTGTTGTCATTTGTACGACGTTTCGGCCGTTGTACGCTCCGGCCATCGTCAGGTTTTAGAAATTTCGAACCGAACCTTTTATTACAACCACTGGGGTATATAAACTCCATTCCTTACATAAAACCTTGATTAGAAGTCATGAGTTATCTCCCTCTAATCCTGCAAGTTACATGTTCACCACTGCTGTAGCCTCATAACTCTAAGAGTCAAGTCATTAACTAACCAACATCTATATCCACTCGGCCATGTGTACTTAAGGACGCATGGCCCAAGTGTTTGTAATAAAGGGTTCGGTTCGAAATTCCTAGCACTG
Source organism: Ascarosepion bandense (assembly GCA_037127315.1). Lineage (NCBI taxonomy): Eukaryota > Metazoa > Mollusca > Cephalopoda > Sepiida > Sepiidae > Ascarosepion > Ascarosepion bandense. Next base: position 220,774 of record JBBBDQ010000837.1, read on the forward strand.
AAGACCGCCGGAGCGTACAATGGACGAAACCTCGTACAAAAGGCAACAAGGATGAGGACAATAGTTCAAATATTTTAAATACTGTAAATACCTCAGTGATTGTAATTAAGTGTTCGGTTTGTAATTCCCAGCCCCTGATGAATGCCGGAGTGTACTACGGCTGAAACGTAGTAAAAATGGCAACAAAGATTAGGACAATAGTCCGAATAATATAAATACAGTAAATACCCCAGTTATTGTAATAAAGCGTTCGGTTTAATATTCTTAGATCCTGAAGAAGACCGGAGCGTAAACGGCCGAAACGTCGTACAAATGGCAACAAAGATGAAGACAATAGTCCGAATCATGTAAATACTGAAAAGATCTGATATTGATAACTTTTCCATTTCTTTGAAACAACCTTTAAACACTCTTATCTTCGCTTCTTTGTTTATGTTTTTCATTCCTTATGTTACAGAAACCAAGTAGCGTTTGTCTTGTTTTTCTACGGAATTTAATTTTCCTCTGCAATCTGATTGCGAGATGGCAAGTATTGTTTCTTGGTGATATGCGAGACTGGTTGATATAAGCAGTCCCAAAAAGTGCTACAATTTTGACCAAAAAATTGTTTGTCTACGACCTGATGCTGTATTTTCGAACAATTTTTAATTACAAGAAGGTCCAGCAAAAAATTCAGGGATTTTAATTTTCCTATGAATGCTTTAGTCAATGACTGAATAAGCTCCTTGTGATTTCTATGACAATAAAAGTTTCGTAGACCAAGTTTACCAAGTTTACCAAGTTTAACAAAATATTGCTGGTCGTTATTTTAACAAGCGTGTACAAAGATCATTGCTGGTCGTTATTTTAACAAGCGTGTACAAAGATCATTGCTGGTCGTTATTTTAACAAGCATGTACAAAGATCATTGATGAACAGCGTAGGACGTAGGATACGTTTATGTTAAAGAATTTGGAAGCTTGTCATTTCAAAACGACTTTCATTTCACGATTTCGTAGGAACAATAAGATTAAATCAAATAATCGTCCTGTAATAGCGTAGTTCAGGAGCTTGCGTTGAAAGTCAGCATGTCAAACCTTGTCAAACACATTCGAAATATCTAGAACCCTAGCCCGATGTCACCTTTTATTATCAAGAGCTTGATCTCAAGAGAGTGACAAAAACAAACAACAAATAAATTGCAAGAAAACCGAATGTATGGTCATCAGCAAAAAGAGCAGCCTAAAATGCTAAATACAGGTGGGAGATACTAAAATCAAGCAGGTACAAAAATTCAAATACCTGGAAGTGTTCTAACAGAAGACGGAAGTGCAACACAGAGATCCGAAGGCGAATTGTCATGGCAAATGACGCATTCCAGAAGCTGTTATCCGTTGCTTTTCTCTGTCTCTTTTTCCCTCTATCTGGCCTGTTAGTATCAGATTCTCCAAGCCCCCTTTCCTCATTGCATGTCCCAGGAACTTTAGTTCTCTTTTCCTGATGCTCAGTATTACTTTCCTTTTCATTTCCATCCTCTCTAAAACCTCATCATTGTTCACATGCTCGGTCCATCATATCCACAGCATCCTTCTGTAGAACCACATTTCAGTTGCTTCAAGTTTTTCCTTCATCTTTACTGGGATTGTTCAACATTCACTGATATATTGAAGAACTGACATCACATACCAATCCAGTACTCTCCTCTTTGTTACTAGCGAAATTGTCCTGTTTCTTAATACTTTACTCAACTTCTGGAATGCGTCCTTCGCCATGCTAGTTCGCCTTCGGATCTCGGTGTCGCACTTTCCGTCTTCTGTTATAACACTTCCCAGGTATTTGAATTTTTGTACCTGCTTGATTTTAGTATCCCCCACTTCATTTGGCATTTTAGGCTGCTCTTTTTTGATTGGTGGGGGATAAAGTATTTTCTACTCTACACCTTCTTTCACACAAACGAAACATCACAAGCTTCTAACTCCTTTATGGTTATTTTCATAGCAAATGTTCTAGTGAGTTATATCTTGCACATTTATAAATCTATCATTCGTCCGTGCATTGAATACTGTTGCCATATCTGGTCGGGTGCTCCTGCTATTTATCTTGAGGTTCTCATCAGAATCCATCTTGCACATTTATAAATCTATCATTCGTCCGTGCATTGAATACTGTTGCCATATCTGGTCATGTGGTTCTGCTATTCATCTTGGGGTTCTCGACAAAATCCAAAGAAGAATCTGCAATGTAATCGGTCCTGACTTGGCATATCGACGGCACTCACTTTCTCTCCAACGTAACGTGGCTTCCCTTTGTCTTTTCTACAAATATTTTCATGGCAACAGTTCAAACAAAGTTTTTTTCCTGGTGTTCTACTAGATTGGCTTCCAGGTCACAACCTTTTGCCGTTGAAATAATTAAATGTCACTACTACATCTACTCCAACAGTTTATTTTCTCGCACTTCACGTCTTTGGAGCTCCCTTCCGATTACTTGCTTCCCTGTTTACTAGGATTTTCAAAATTAAGCAAAAAGACAAGCACAGTTATAATATGACTAGCAGTATAGCCCGGCATTGCTCGGGTGTAATGAAAGCTTTAAAACTAATCCATGGTCCTGGAGCTCAGACTCGTTGGACGTTGGCACGAAAGACTAAAAAGCAATAGTTGTTTCCAGTTAAAGCGAAACCGTAGACTGAAAGAAAAATGAATGATGTAAGTCAAATTTTGATTTCCTGGTATCGATATCAAGTTTTTTTCGTCGTAAACTGAATTTTGAAGGCTAAAAAAGTCCTCTGAGTAAATGGTATCATGGCTGAGACTAAGAACTACAATTATACCTACTTAGAGCCAAACCCGAAGCAAAAACTAAAATAAAAGGGCTGAAAAAAAAAAATACAGACATACAGGCAGAAAAACAGACACACACACAAACATCCTGTTTATATATGTATATATATATATATATATATATATATATATATATATCTGTGTGTGTGTGTGTGTGTGTGTGTATTATTGATTTTATGCACTATTATAAGAGCTGCAACCTTGAAACTTCTGAATATCGTTTCTTATGTCTTTGTCTATGAGTGTATGAAATTTGATTAAAATCGGACCACAATTTCTATAACTCGACTTTTTTATTATCGATTTTCGATATTTATCGGGGGTACCTCGACACAAAACCTAGCTAAGTACACTCGCAGACGCTTATAGTACAACTGTGTAAATTTTCAAGAAAATCGGTTCAGCCGTTTCGAAATCTATAGGCAAAGTACACCCACACACACACACACACACACACACACACACACACACAGACAAAGTTCCATTTAAGTTTATATATGTTTTAGAAATAATATCAGTCGAAGAAGAAGTTCTCCAACAACAAGGAAAATGAGATGAGACGATAAAAGAGAAATAAAAAGGGTAAGAAGAAGAGGAAGACGAAAAGAGGATTTTAACAGTTGAATATTCGTACTTTCCTCACGTCTTCTTATTCTGCAGATCCTAACCTCTATTCACATATAAAAAAAAAATAACACTAAGAGATGCCATCAACGTCCGCCTGGTTCTGCATCAAACATCTGTAAAAAACATCGACGGATTCCACAGTCATCTAAGATAGTCAAGTGGGTGCAACTAAGTACTTACCAAAAAGGGTGGAGGATGTCACTTGGATGGGACGGGTTATCAAAGCGTGGAAAAGCGTCCGGCAGACCTGTTTTCTCGTAAAATAAGACACAAGACTCATTTTGCTTCAAGCCGGCCCCTGTCAACAATGGTAATTTGAGCAGCACAAATCTTAAAAGTCTAAAGTGTTTATTTTATAATTAAATATTAATTTTATGTTTTTGTACAATCGGAGCCTGTAACAAAAGAACTTTTTTCTTTGTGTGTTGTCAGGGAAGTCCGTTCGGCGAACAGCTAGGGTATAAACATTTCAATTCCTGTCTTTGACAAAGAAAAGATGGAGAAATAAAAAAAATATGATATAGAATCTATGAATTACAAATAGAGAGACGCACACAGGAGCAGTTATTTTCCATAATGCAGTTACTTTCCCACAGACGTAAAGTCACAAGCCGATTGCTCTTTCCACTGCAAATGTTTAGATTAACGCTCCATTCATTAGTTTCACTCGTTCAGACGTTTGTTCTTTGTCTTTACCAGAACCAGATTAAACCGAAAATATCTTGTATGGAACTTCTCGATCCTGACTTTCTCGTCATAGTATAAAGTTCAAAATCACGGCAGTAAGATTTATTTTCCACAATGCAACCTCTTTCCCACAATCAAAACATTAAACCCAGCTTATTTCTTCTGTATTCCACTAAGACATCTTTTCTCACTTCGTGTTAATCATAATCTTCACTTTCTATGATTTTTTTTATTTAATCCTGGGTATAACGATAAACTACATCCGGCAGCAAGACCTCTGATCGAGAGATTGGAAGTTTTGGGAAGCGTGTAACCGCTTTTAACTAATGCTGTTCCCATGTCCATCCTGATCTAGGTTAGTAGCACCTGTTAGGGTCCCAGTTACGGGCAAATGAGGAACCCTCAGACAAAAAAAAAACCATGAAAGTTAAAAAATACATTTGTATATAAAAATGCCAACAATGCATATCTATAACAAAATTTCCACCTATATCTATCTATAGAATAATTATCAACAATATATATTTATAGTACAATTACCAGCAATACATATTTATAGTACAGTTACTAAGCGTATCAATTTATAGTATAATTACCAACAATATATATTTATAGTACAGTTACAAATGGTATCTATTTATAGCAGATTTATCACCACCACATACTTATACCAACAGTATCTATTTATAGTAAAATTACCGATAATACATTTTTTCTGGAGTTGAAGTTATAAATTTCTGTTTCAAATATTTAGATTTCGATAATAAATAACTCATGGAATTTGATACAAACAAACAAATCTACTAACCAATTGATTAATTCGTTTTTTACGGATTAGCAACATTTTGTAGAACATTTAAAGCCAGAAAATATATTTCAGCAATTGTATTTTCACTATTTCTAAGCTTTTGTATTTTGAGATAATAATGTTTTAATGATACAAATCTTACTAATTAACCGATAGTTGGGGGAGATTAATTTGAAGCAGTAAGGAGATGGTTAATGTTTTTGTTTTTTTTAAAATGGCATTGTGCCTTGCATAAAAGAACTCCCTACAACTTAGGATTATTCACTCTCATCAGAAAGTTAGAGATTGGAATGTGTGGAAGAATAAAAATCTACCTTTTTGTATGTTTAAATAGAAATTTATTAATGTAAAAGAATAATATGAATTATTAGAAATTGAGAAATAGTATTAAAAATTTAAGGGTATTAAGAGTTCGTAGTAGTCCCTGCAAGATTGAATTTATGTGTATGTAAGCAGGATTTTCTGTTTTCGATTCATCTTAACCCTCTAGGGCCATTCGTATCATATTTGATACAGTATGAAAACAAGCCTTGAAAGAAATATTTTCCTGAAAAATTTTTTAAGAGAAATATTTTATAAATTTCAAATGAAAGCAGTACTGACTGCTCAGTCAATGAATACCAAATGTTTCCTTATAGGGAAATACCAAATGTTTCCTTATAGGGAAATACTGTATCAAATATGATACGAATGGCCCTAGAGGGTTAATAACCATATCTGCTCTGAAATGTATTGTAATGTCAACAAATGTAAACATGTTACGGAAATTAACGAAGATTAACGAAATGATCTTGAAACAACCGACAATTGGATATAATTTTTTGAACATTATTTTTGATCGATAGTCGTATTTAAGTAGATATTCTGTTTATAATCAAACAGTATTATATAATATTTATTTCTACCGGCCTTATTATTTACGATAAATTTTTGTTACTAAAATATGTGTCATTCGGCAGGATTCGAACCAGCGCTTGGAAAATCAATAATCATGGAACAGTCTTATATTCAGTAAAAAGAAAATATGTAAGAATACTGAAAAAATTGAATAAAAAATTAAGAAAATCTACCTTGTCAGTCGTTTTTAACAAAACAGTTTTAAAAGAAAGATTGCTACCCAAATATACATTAATACATATATATCCTCTTCTTTTTCTGTGTGCCCTGTCCCTTCAGGACGTAGGCGATCATGGTTCTCCACGTCTCCCTATCCCGTGTGGCTCGTAGTGTGTTTGCTCCTGTTACTGCTCCTGTTACCCCCGTTCCGTCATCCACCTGATGAGGCCCTGCAAATATGTTAGCCGCTGCCTTCCTCTGTCTCTTTTTCCTTCTATCTGGCCAGTCAGTATCAGGTTCTCCAAGCTCTCCTTCCTCATTGCGTGTCCCAAGAACTTCAGTTGTCTTTCCCTGATGCTCAGTATTAATTTCCTTTTTGTTGCCATACTTTCTAACACCTCATCGTTGCTTGCATGCTCAGTCCACGATATCCGCAGCATCCTTCTGTAGAACCACATTTCCGCTGCTTCCAGTTTTGTGCTCATCTTCGATGATATTGTCCAGCATTCACTGCCGTATTGAAGAACCGACATCACATAGCAATCCAGCACTCTTTTCTTTGTTTCTAGTGGAATATTCCTGTGTCTTAGTACTTTACTCAGCTTCTGGAACGCGTCCTTTGCCATGCCAATTCACCTTCGGATTTCTGTGTCGCACTTTCCATCTCCTGTTAGAACACTTCCTAGGTATTTAATTTTTTGTACTTGTTTTATTCTGGTATCTCCCACCTGTATTTGACATTTTGGGTTGCACCTTTTGCTGATGACCATGCATTCAGTTTTCTTAAAATTTATTTGTAGTCCTTTTTTGTCACTCTCCACCGCTACCTTCTGTAGGAGGTCTTGTAGTTTCCTTTCCGTGTCTGCAATCAGCACTGTATCATCTGCATACCTTATGTTGTTCAAGTTGTGGCGTCCAGTAACAAATGCTGGCGTGTCATCTAGCGTCCTCAAAATATTCTCGCTGTACAGGTTGAACAAATCCGGTGAAAAGACACATCCTTGTCTTACGCCTCTTTCTATCTTTGTAAATCAACTGAGATAATGTTCAAACAAATAAATTAAATATATATATATATATGTCCGTATGCATGCCGTTCTCTACTAGCAGCAAACGGCATGCATACGGACATATATATATTTAATTTATTTGTTTGAACATTATTTTTAATAGATACTCGTATTTGAGTAGATATTCTGTTTTTAATTAAACAGTATATATATATATATATATTCTACCGGCCTACTTATTTACGAGAAATATTATTACGAAAATGTGTGTCATTTGGCAGGATTCGATACTGCGACACATAACAATATGGGGGAAGCCGCCAATTGGTCTGGTGCACCTTGTACCCCTTGACCACGAAGGATTCTAGTCTAATCGAAGTTAAATCAAGCCTTTACATGTTGGACTTCAGTCTTTTCAATGATGGTGGGATAAGTTGTTATTTTTTAGGAAAAGAAAGTGTAGATTACTTAAATGGGCTGGGGTCTCTACTGAGAGCGTATGTTTTCGGAGAGAGGACTGTGAAGAATGAGATTTAGGTTGTGGTGATTTTTTTCTTTCCGGGAATGACGGGGCAGAGGCTGAGAGGTGAGATGGACGTATGTTTAATTCCTCCTTTAATAGCTTGATCCTTTGCGTTCCCTCCCTTTTTCAGCAGCTCCTCAAATGAAGCAGTTTTCTACGCCAGGACATTGCCCTCCGCGCTGTTAGATTGGTGCTGAAATTGCGTTTAAACCTGAAGGTTCCAGAAGACCGAGATACTGCTGCTTGATTCTTCTTTTCGACCTTGCAAAAAACCATCCATTTCCCCTTCTCCTTCACCGAGGCTGCACCAGCAGCTGGCAAAAGATTTTGGGGAATGTGGGCTAATTTTTGTGACTACTTTTCGGGGCTTAACCCCCATGTACTGTAGTCATTTTACCACTGTGTCTTTCGTAGAACGACAAATTTTGCGCGAACGCTTGTCCACCACGGAGATTGACACTATTCTTTTATCAGTTTTTTTAAATTCTTGTAGACCTTCCAAGAGTCCACGTTTTTTCACAAGGTGTGTTTAACTCTTGGCTCGCTCCAAGAACTCCGCTATATTGATTTTGCATTTCAGTGAGGACTTCCAGCAACAGGGTGATTCACCGACTCCAGCATCTTTCGTTTTCGGGTCTTGTCTTTTTTCCTGAGTTTTATTTTATTTTATTTTATTTTAATTTTGCTGTATTCAGCTTCCAAATCACTCGCCTTCTCTTTGGCCATTCTCAGTCACCGTAATCCTTTTGACATTATGAATTGTTTGGCCATTTTCAGCCTTCTTAATTGGGCTGATAAAATAGGGATATGATTCATCGTCCTTACCCGGAAGGTCTTTTGTTTTTAATCAAAAATTATTTTTTCCTGAATGACAGACCTTTGTCAGCCATCTTGAAGTTTTTATATTCACGCCAAAATTTCTTTGTTTGAAATTAACATTTAATACTAAGGGAGTGGTGGAAAAGATAAAAAATAAGAAACAGTAAATATAAAAATAAATTATTGTTGGTTGGTTGTTTTGTTTTTATGGCATATCAACCTCGGCGGGTCATTTATTGCCAACTAAATTGTTATTTATTTATTGCTGGTAATACCTTTTTCTTTCAACAATTTATTGTTGTTATTTTTATATAAGTTTTGTGTCTAGTAATACTTTTTTCTTTTTGAGTAGCAAGATTCATTGGGATTTGTTTTTAAGGGTAGGGTCCTATTTAACCCATAACTGGAGGGAACTTGCGGATTAATACCTTTCCCAAGGGTACCAGTGCTTACGTGAATGCAGGGTATTCAATAGGAATTCGAACTCGGCTCACCGATTTCTCTTTCCGAGCCGATATCCACTGCACCACAACGCACATCCGTCACTAAACGCTTACAAAACCTTGTTTTCCCAAGCGGTCACCCATCTAAGTACTGACCAGGCTCAACGTTGCTTAACTTCGGTGATCGAGCGAGAACCGGTGTATTCAACATGATATGGCGAAAGTCAAAAATAAATGAAAAAAACAATTCACAGAAATTAATCTCGAAAAGTTACAAAGAAAGTTTCAAATGAGTTATTCAGCTACAAACAGAAAATTTAAACTAAATTATAAATTAAATAGAAAACCCTATCAAACTATAAATCTAAACGTGAAATGCAATAAAACGGCTTTTAAAAAAAAAGAAACGTTTAAAAGTTCCTTGAACTTGAAAAGAAAAAAATTGAAAACCAAAAGGAAAAAGTAGACTAAATAGGTTACTACTAGTGAAAATAAAATTTAATCTAAGTTGATTACAAACTATAATCCCACAAGTAATAAAAATCAAAGCTTCGTTAAATTAAGATAATATGAAAAGAAAAATTTAAATAAAATTAAATAGGGGAAAAGTCCCAGATAACTTTAAATAGACAATAGTTTACCCCGAAAGGTTAAACGAAAAACGTTTTAAGAAAAAAAGATTACACCAGGTTAAAAAAAAATAAATCAAGTAACGAAGTATTATGAATAAAGGTATGAATAAAGATATGAATAAAGGTATGAATAAAGATATGAATAAAGATATGAATAAAGGTATGAATAAAGGTATGAATAAAGATATGAATAAAGGTATGAATAAAGATATGAATAAAGGTATGAATAAAGATATGAATAAAGATATGAATAAAGGTATGAATAAAGGTATGAATAAAGATATGAATAAAGGTATGAATAAAGATATGAATAAAGGTATGAATAAAGGTATGAATAAAGGTATGAATAAAGATATGAGTAAAAATATGAATAAAGATATGAATAAAGATAGGAATAAAGATATGAATAAAGATAGGAATAAAAATATGAATAAAGATATGAATAAAGGTATGAATAAAGATATGAATAAAGGTATGAATAAAGATATGAATAAAGATATGAATAAAGATATGAATAAAGATATGAATAAAAATATGAATAAAGATATGAATAAAGACATGAATATAGGTATGAATAAAGGTATGAATAAAGATATGAATAAAGATATGAATAAAAATATGAATAAAGATATGAATAAAGACATGAATATAGGTATGAATAAAGGTATGAATAAAGGTATGAATAAAAATATGAATAAAGATATGAATAAAGCTATGAATAAAGATATGAATAAAGATATGAATAAAAATATGAATAAAGATATGAATAAAGGTATGAATAAAGGTATGAATAAAGATATGAATAAAGATATGAATAAAGATATGAATAAAGATATGAATAAAAATATGAATAAAGATATGAATAAAGACATGAATATAGGTATGAATAAAGGTATGAATGAAGATATGAATAAAGGTATGAATAAAAATATGAATAAAGGTATGAATAAAGGTATGAATAAAGATATGAATAAAGATATGAATAAAGATATGAATAAAGACATGAATATAGGTATGAATAAAGGTATGAATAAAGATATGAATAAAGGTATGAATAAAAATATGAATAAAGATATAAATAAAGGTATGAATAAAGGTATGAATAAAGGTATGAATAAAGGTATGAATAAAGATATGAATAAAGATATGAAATAAAAATATTAATAAAGATATGCATAAAGACATGAATATAGGTATGAATAAAGATATGAATAAAGGTATGAATAAAAATATGAATAAAGATATGAATAAAGGTATGAATAAAGGTATGAATAAACGTATGAATAAAGATATGAATAAAGATATGAATAAAAATATGAATAAAGATATGAATAAAGACATGAATATAGGTATGAATAAAGGTATGAATAAAGATATGAATAAAGATATGAATAAAAATATGAATAAAGATATGAATAAAGACATGAATATAGGTATGTATAAAGGTATGAATAAAGATATGAATAAAGGTATGAATAAAAATATGAATAAAGATATGAATAAAGGTATGAATAAAGGTATGAATAAAGATAGGAATAAAGGTATGAATAAAGGTATGAATAAAGATAGGAATAAAGGTATGAATAAAGGTATGAATAAAGATATGAATAAAGATATGAATAAAGGTATGAATAAAGATATGAATAAAGATATAAATAAAGGTATGAAAAAAGATATGAATAAAGATATGAATAAAAATATGAATAAAGATATGAATAAAGATATGAATAAAAATATGAATAAAAATATGAATAAAGACATGAATAAAGTTATGAATAAAGGTATGAATAAAGACATGAATATAGGTATGAATAAAGATATGAATAAAGGTACGAATAAAGATATGAATAAAGATATGAATAAAGCTATGAATAATGGAATGAATAAAGGTATGAATAAAGATATGAATAAACGTATGAATAAAGACATGAATATAGGTATGAATAAAGGTATGAATAAATACATGAATAAAGATATGAATAAAGGTATGAATAAAGACATGAATATAGGTATGAATAAAGATATGAATAAAGGTACGAATAAAGATATGAATAAAGGTGTGAATAAAGACATGAATAAAGGTATGAATAAAGGTATGAATAAAGATATGAATAAAGGTATGAATAAAGACATGAATATAGGTATGAATAAAGATATCAATAAAGGTATGAATAAAGATATGAATAAAGATATGAATAAAGGTATGAATAAAGACATGAATATAGGTATGAATAAAGATATGAATAAAGGTATGAATAAAGGTATGAATAAAGATATGAATAAAGATATGAATAAAGGTATGAATAAAGACATGAATATAGGTATGAATAAAGATATCAATAAAGGTATGAATAAAGATATGAATAAAGATATGAATAAAGGTATGAATAAAGACATGAATATAGGTATGAATAAAGGTATGAATAAAGGTATGAATAAAGGTATGAATAAAGGTATGAATAAAGATATGAATAAAGGTATGAATAAAAATATGAATAAAGATATGAATAAAGATCTGAATAAAGGTATGAATAAAGATATGAATAAAGGTATGAATAAAGATATGAATAAAGATATGAAATAAAGGAAATATGAATAAAGGTATGAATAAAGAATAAATGGAAATAGTATGATAGGATAATGAAATAGAATATGATAGGTATGAATAAAGGTAAATGAATAAAGGTATGAATAAAGGATATGAATAAAGGATATGAATAAAGGTAAATGAATAAAGGTATGAATAAAGATATGAATAAAGAATAAATGGAATAAAGGTATGAATAAAGACATGAATATAGGTATGAATAAAGATATGAATAAAGACATGAATATAGGTATGAATAAAGGTATGAATAAAGATATGAATAAAGATATGAATAAAGATATGAATAAAGGTATGAATAAAAACATGAATATAGGTATGAATAAAGATATGAATAAAGATATGAATAAAGCTATGAATAAAGGTATGAATAAAGATATGAATAAAGATATAAATTAAGGTATGAATAAAGACATGAATATAGGTATGAATAAAGGCATGAATAAAGATATGAATAAAGGTATGAATAAAGCTATGAATAAAGGTATGAATAAAGATATGAATAAAGATATGAATAAAGGTATGAATAAAGATATGAATAAAGACATGAGTAAAGGTATGAATAAAGACATGAATATATGTATGAATAAAGATATGAATAAAGATATGAATAAAGCTATGAATAAAGATATGAATAAAGGTGTGAATAAAGATATGAATAAAAATATGAATAAAAATATGATTAAAGACATGAATATAGGTATGAATAAAGATATGAATAAAGATGTGAATAAAGCTATGAATAAAGGTATGAATAAAGATATGAATAAAGACATGAATAAAGGTATGAATAAAGACATGAATATAGGTGTGAATAAAGATATGAATAAAGACATGAATAAAGCTATGAATAAAGGTATGAATAAAGATATGAATAAAGATATGAATAAAGATATGAATATAGGTATGAATAAAGATATGAATAAAGATATGAATAAAGATATGAATAAAGGTATGAATAAAGATATGAATAAAGATATGAATAAAGCTATGAATAAAGGTATGAATGAAGGTATGAATAAAGATATGAATAAAGATATGAATAAAGGTATGAATAAAGATATGAATAAAGATATGAATAAAAATATGAATAAAAATATGAATAAAGACATGAATATAGGTATGAATAAAGATATGAATAAAGATATGAATAAAGCTATGAATACAGGTATGAATAAAGATATGAATAAAGATATGAATAAAAACATGAATAAAAATATGAATAAAGACATGAATAAAGGTATGAATAAAGGTATGAATAAAGACATGAATATAGGTATGAATAAAGATATGAATAAAGGTACGAATAAAGATATGAATAAAGGTATGAATAAAGATATGAATAAAGCTATGAATAAAGGTATGAATAAAGGTATGAATAAAGATATGAATAAAGGTATGCATAAAGATATGAATAAAGGTATGAATAAAGGTATGAATAAAGATATGAACAAAGGTATGAATAAAGATATGAATAAAGGTATGAATAAAAATATGAATAAAGACATGAATATAGGTATGAATATAGGTATGAATAAAGATATGAATAAAGATATGAATAAAGATATGAATAAAGGTATGAATAAAGACATGAATATAGGTATGAATAAAGATATGAATAAAGCTATGAATAAAGGTATGAATAAAGATATGAATTAAGGTATGAATAAAGACATGAATATAGGTATGAATAAAGGTATGAATAAAGATATGAATAAAGATATGAATAAAGGTATGAATAAAGCTATGAATAAAGGTATGAATAAAGATATGAATAAAGATATGAATAAAGGTATGAATAAAGACATGAATATAGGTATGAATAAAGACATGAATATAGGTATGAATAAAGCTATGAATAAAGGTATGAATAAAGATATGAATAAAGGTATGAATAAAGATATGAATAAAGACATGAATAAAGGTAGGAATAAAGACATGAATATAGGTATGAATAAAGGTATGAATAAAGATATGAATAAAGATATGAATAAAGGTATGAATAAAGCTATGAATAAAGGTATGAATAAAGATATGAATAAAGATATGAATAAAGGTATGAATAAAGACATGAATATAGGTATGAATAAAGACATGAATATAGGTATGAATAAAGCTATGAATAAAGGTATGAATAAAGATATGAATAAAGGTATGAATAAAGATATGAATAAAGACATGAATAAAGGTAGGAATAAAGACATGAATATAGGTATGAATAAAGATATGAATAAAGATATGAATAAAGCTATGAATAATGGTATGAATAAAGGTGTGAATAAAGATATGAATAAAAATATGAATAAAAATATGAATAAAGACATGAATATAGGTATGAATAAAGATATGAATAAAGATATGAATAAAGCTATGAATAAAGGTATGAATAAAGATATGAATAAAGACATGAATAAAGGTATGAATAAAGACATGAATATAGGCATGAATAAAGATATGAATAAAGATATGAATAAAGCTATGAATAAAGGTATGAATAAAGATATGAATAAAGATATGAATAAAGACATGAATATAGGTATGAATAAAGATATGAATAAAGATATGAATAAAGGTATGAATAAAGATATGAATAAAGATATGAATAAAGATATGAATAAACCTATGAATAAAGGTATGAATAAAGGTATGAATAAAGATATGAATAAAGCTATGAATAAAGGTATGAATAAAGATATGAATAAAGATATGAATAAAAATATGAATAAATATATGAATAAAGACATGAATATAGGTATGAATAAAGATATGAATAAAGATATGAATAAAGCTATGAATAAAGATATGAATAAAGATATGAATAAAAATATGAATAAAAATATGAATAAAGACATGAATAAAGGTATGAATAAAGGTATGAATAAAGACATGAATATAGGTATGAATAAAGATATGAATAAAGGTACGAATAAAGATATGAATAAAGGTATGAATAAAGATATGAATAAAGCTATGAATAAAGGTATGAATAAAGGTATGAATAAAGATATGAATAAAGGTATGCATAAAGATATGAATAAAGGTATGAATAAAGGTATGAATAAAGATATGAACAAAGGTATGAATAAAGATATGAATAAAGGTATGAATAAAAATATGAATAAAGGTATAAATAAAGGTATGAATAAAAATATGAATAAAGGTATGAATAAAGACATGAATATAGGTATGAATAAAGACATGAATAGAGGTATGAATAAAAATATGAATAAAGGTTTGAATAAAGGTATGAATAAAGATATGAATAAAGGTGTGAATAAAGATATGAATAAAGATATGAATAAAGGTATGAATAAAGATATGAATAAAGGTATGAATAAAGGTATGAATAAAGTTGTGAATAAAAATATGAATAAAGGTATGAATAAAGGTATGAATAAAGATATGAATAAAGTTCTGAATAAAGGTATGAATAAATTTCTGAATAAAGGTATGAATAAAGATATGAATAAAGGTATGAACAAAGATATGAATAAAGGTATGAATAAAGATATGAATAAAGGTATGAATAAAGATATGAATAAAGGTATGAATAAAGATATGAATAAAGATATGAATAAAGGTATGAATAAAGATATGAATAAAGATATGAATAAAGGTATGAATAAAGGTATGAATAAAGACATGAATATAGGTATGAATAAAGATATGAATAAAGATATGAATAAAGCTATGAATAAAGGTAAGAATAAAGATATGAATAAAGGTATGAATTAAGGTATGAATAAAGACATGAATATAGGTATGAATAAAGGTATGAATAAAGATATGAATAAAGATATGAATAAAGGTATGAATAAAGCTATGAATAAAGGTATGAATAAAGATATGAATAAAGATATGAATAAAGGTATGAATAAAGACATGAATATAGGTATGAATAAAGACATGAATATAGGTATGAATAAAGATATGAATAAAGATATGAATAAAGCTATGAATAAAGGTATGAATAAAGATATGAATAAAGATATGAATAAAGGTATGAATAAAGATATGAATAAAGACATGAATAAAGCTATGAATAAAGGTATGAATAAAGCTATGAATAAAGGTATGAATAAAGATATGAATAAAGGTATGAATAAAGATATGAATAAAGACATGAATAAAGGTATGAATAAAGACATGAATATAGGTATGAATAAAGATATGAATAAAGATATGAATAAAGCTATGAATAATGGTATGAATAAAGGTGTGAATAAAGATATGAATAAAAATATGAATAAAAATATGAATAAAGACATGAATATAGGTATGAATAAAGATATGAATAAAGATATGAATAAAGCTATGAATAAAGGTATGAATAATGATATGAATAAAGCTATGAATAAAGGTATGAATAAAGATATGAATAAAGACATGAATAAAGGTATGAATAAAGACATGAATATATGTATGAATAAAGATATGAATAAAGCTATGAATAAAGGTATGAATAAAGATATGAATAAAGATATGAATAAAGACATGAATATAGGTATGAATAAAGATATGAATAAAGATATGAATAAAGGTATGAATAAAGATATGAATAAAGATATGAATAAAGATATGAATAAAGCTATGAATAAAGGTATGAATAAAGGTATGAATAAAGATATGAATAAAGATATGAATAAAGGTATGAATAAAGATATGAATAAAGATATGAATAAAAATATGAATAAAAATATGAATAAAGACATGAATATAGGTATGAATAAAGATATGAATAAAGATATGAATAAAGCTATGAATACAGGTATGAATAAAGATATGAATAAAGATATGAATAAAAATATGAATAAAAATATGAATAAAGACATGAATAAAGGTATGAATAAAGGTATGAATAAAGACATGAATATAGGTATGAATAAAGATATGAATAAAGGTACGAATAAAGATATGAATAAAGGTATGAATAAAGATATGAATAAAGCTATGAATAAAGGTATGAATAAAGGTATGAATAAAGATATGAATAAAGGTATGCATAAAGATATGAATAAAGGTATGAATAAAGGTATGAATAAAGATATGAACAAACGTATGAATAAAGATATGAATAAAGGTATGAATAAAAATATGAATAAAGGTATGAATAAAGACATGAATATAGGTATGAATAAAGACATGAATAAAGGTATGAATAAAAATATGAATAAAGATGTGAATAAAGGTATGAATAAAGATATGAATAAAGATATGAATAAAGGTATGAATAAAGGTATGAATAAAGATATGAATAAAGGTATGAATAAAGGTATGAATAAAGGTGTGAATAAAAATATGAATAAAGGTGTGAATAAAAATATGAATAAAGGTATGAATAAAGATATGAATAAAGATATGAATAAAGTTCTGAATAAAGGTATGAATAAAGTTCTGAATAAAGGTATGAATAAAGATATGAAGAAAGGTATGAACAAAGATATGAATAAAGGTATGAATAAAGGTATGAATAAAGATATGAATAAAGGTATGAATAAAGATATGAATAAAGGTATGAATAAAGATATGAATAAAGATATGAATAAAGGTATGAATAAAGATATGAATAAAGATATGAATAAAGGTATGAATAAAGGTATGAATAAAGATATGAATAAAGGTATGAATAAAGGTATGAATAAAGGTGTGAATAAAAATATGAATAAAGGTATGAATAAAGATTTGAATAAAGGTATGAATAAAGCTATGAATAAAGATATGAATAAAGCTATGAATAAAGGTATGAATAAAGATATGAATAAAGGTATGAACAAAGATATGAATAAAGGTATGAATAAAGATATGAATAAAGGTATGAACAAAGATATGAATAAAGGTATGAATAAAGCTATGAATCAAGATATGAATAAAGGTATGAATAAAGATATGAATAAAGGTATGAATAAAGATATGAATAAAGGTATGAACAAAGATATGAATAAAGGTATGAATAAAGCTATGAATAAAGATATGAATAAAGGTATGAATGAAGGTATGAATAAAGATATGAATAAAGGTATGAATAAAGATATGAATAAAGGTATGAATAAAGGTCGTTTCGATGAAAGAAAGAAACCTATGGGTAGTGTAAAACGGTTTTACATACCATTCTTCCTACAAACCGCATATTGCCTCAAGGAATCAGTGAAAATCTAACTAAACTCAGATGTACAATTTGTCTGTGGGGGTGGGGAATAACAAATTTAAAATTGAGAACCCCGATGAGTATTTATACAATGAATGAGACTATACAAAAACTAACCAAAGTTTTTGTTAATGTGATGTTTTGTTCCAAGGACTATTTTGCAGTCTGCTTGGGTCAACGAATGAGGCTAGGTAATGTAAGACAGATGAAGATTTCTCTTCTCCATCCCCCATTTGGCGTTGTGTCACATTTTTGTAAAATCAAAAATAAATAATAATATTCGACCGTCATCTTGACCAGGTCGGACTTGTTTTTCTTTATTGTGCAAAGAACTTTTTTTTGTATTAAAGGACTTTATTTCCTTCAATACCAATTGTAGTTAGTTTATCTTTTTAATCTCTTGTTTCTAACCGTCATCAAAATGCCGTCATCAAAATGCCGTCATCAAAATGCCACTCCAAGTCAGCTCCTTTTGCTCGACAGATTCGCACAAGATTTATCTACCTTTTGCCAAATATCTGTTGGAGAGAGGAGTCGCCTTTCCGTCCTAATGTTGACTTTAAGCTAATGCTGAAAGAACAAAATAATTTAGGAAGAGGAAAATCAGTTGGGTTGAAATCGGGGGTATTTTTGGATGGGATTGCTTTGTTTTTTTTTGTGTGTGTGTGAAGGAGTTGGGATCAATGATCTAGTCAAAGGGGCGCATAATTGTTTGGGATGAAAGGCCGGAAGTGGTAGATACTGGAACGACTCTCAGTTTGATAGTTTTTTTTTTATTTGGGGTTCTCTCAAATCATCTTTCAGTTTTTTTAGCTGAATAATCTTTTCCCGGCTGTGTTTGTTAATTTTTTTAAACCTCAGATGCCATATTAACATAAGAAACCGAGTCGTCGCCCTTTGAACTCGAAGAGGGAATGAAGATATAGCTGTCATTATCTCATAAGACTAAAGCCCCGCTGTAGGTCTCTTCCCTCTGCATCTGCGAACGATCAACCACTCCCCTTCTTCCTTCTCTTTACTCGCAATTGCGGGAGGCGATGGGTTTTGTGTAAGTGGAGGGAGAACCCCAACCGTGTCGCTGGCAGACCCATTACAGGCGCGGCAAAATATCAGTATCAGCCAGAGGGGTAACTTGGTCGGAAGTGGCCGGAAGTCCAGAGGCCTTTTTATCTGGACAGGAAGCGGCGAGGTGACCAGTCTCACAACATTTCTGACCGTCATTTTCCGGCCACAAAGTCCAAACAGTTAGTGACGGAGACAAAGGCCAAACGATCAAGCATTATGTCGAAGCTCCATCCTCCGTTCCAGTTGTCAGCTGTGGAACACACAATTAGTCAATACTTGCTTAGAAAGGTAGCCAGATGCTCCCCAACACCTTGAGGAGGGAACTCATAAACTGCCACCCTGGATCTTTGCCGGCCCTCAGATTCGATACGCAGAACAATGTCGTTTGTTATAAGATCTCGTCGTACCATTTCCTGGCAATCTTCCGCTGTAAGTAGCAGAATGTCCCACATGAAGAACCCAGTACCTTTAATAACTCTTACAAAATTAGAAAGTGCAAGGAACAACTAAACTTTGGATAATAATTACAATGCGGAAAAAAGAAAAGAATTTGCCTAAAACGGTGGGAATCAAATAAAACACAGAAAAAAAAATTATAAAAAACAAAGGTTTATAAAATAAAACTAACAAAATACGGAAGTTGCCTAAAATATTACTTTCGGAAAGAAATGGGCTGGGAGTATCTAAAATAAAAAAAATTCAGAAGAAATTAAATTAAAAAAATAACCAGAATTGTTCAATGAATAAAAAGAAAAAGTAAATTAAATAAATGAAAAAAAAAAAGAACTTTTCTCACCAAACGTAAACAAAAACAAATATAGCGACCGAAGCCGGGTTTGAACTGAAAATAAAAATTCAATAAATATGGAAAAAAGAAACAAGAGAAAGGAAAATATGAAAAAAATAATTAAAATGCAACTAAAAAGAGAATTAGCTAAACATTTAAAGAAAAGTCTTTCTTGCAAAATAACAATACGGTCCAAGAAATATCCAATAATGTCAATACGTCAAATAACGGTCGAATATTACTCCTCGGATGCTAATATTCTTTATAAAATAGACCATTTCAGCCCATGGGCCATTCCATCACTGAGAGTGCTGCTGGGGTGTCATCCACTCTACAACAAGATTCTTTTCCGTAAAAGTTGTATATTTTCCAGTACAGATATAGATCCACTCTATCATACCGAGTTTTATATTCATTAACTGCTAACACTGTGCAAATTGATACAAGATCATTAATTATTTCTCGATATTTATCGTAGGATCTGCATTTTTGGCTAACACATTTTCTCAGTATGTGTGTTTTTATAGATAATTTCTAGATAACAAGCATTGACCCTGTGCAGATGTGCCTTCAGCTTTTAACCCTGCGCTGTGTAACCACTGATGGGTACGGATTTCATCTAAATAAGCTTGTTTGATACGGGCAGAGTATTGACTCTAAAGAGACTTATCTTGATATCGTTTCTGCATTTTTTCCTTTTTAATAATTTCCCCCCTGTTGTGTCGTAGCTCGTACCATGTGACATCCGGTCGCCCGGATGTATAAAAGACAATGTGCGCATAGCACGGGAGTGTTGTCATTACCACGGACTTTAGGAAGTAACACCTACTACTGCGAGAAACTCTAAATATTGTATATACATCTTGGTTGTACGACTCTGTTAATAAAGTAGTTTAGCTACATTTCTCTGTGTAGCTCTTCATTCCACGATACAACAGTTGAGTGTTGTCATTATCACGGACTTCGAGAAGTAAGACCTACTACTACGAGAGACTGTAAAGATTGTATATACATCTTGGTTGTACGACTCTCTTAATAAAGTAGTTGAGCTACATTTCTCGGTGTATCTCTTCATTCCACGATACAACAGTTGGATATGATGTCCGACGGACATAAAAAACTTTGATGGCAGGGAGATGTTGTGTCGTAGCCCGTACCATGTGACATCCGGTCGTCCGGATGTATAAAAGACGATGTTCGCTTAGCACGGGAGGTGGTGTTGTCATTATCACGGACTTCGGGAAGTAACACCTACTACTGCGAGAGACTGTAAATACTGTATCTTGGTTGTACCACTCTGTTAATAAAATAGTTTAGCGACATTCTCTTCATTCCACGATAGAATACGTCCCAAGCAAAGTAGGACCGCCACTAGTGCGCAAGGGGGTTACAGTGAAAGAAAACACTGAGGACAGTGCGTATTGAAGAAAGGATAAAAGATGAACTTCATTCAATGAAATAAAAGATGGCAATTGACGTTACATTTAAATTTATCGAGATCGTAGCCATCAGGCAAGCAATAAACGGAAGGGAGTTTCACAGGCGGGAAGTGCGAGAAAAAAGCAATTCGAGTAGAAGTACCGGTTACATTTAACTATTTCAAGGGTAAAAGGGTGAGACCTAGATGCCAATCTAGTAGAACGCTTAAATTCCTGTGGTCGGGAAACTTGCGGGAAAAGCTTATCAGAGAAATTGCCCTGAAAATATTTGTAGAAAAGACAGAGGGAAGCCACATTGCGTCGGTGAGAAATACCAAGTCAGGATAGATCGTATTGCACGTCCTTCTTTGGAATTTGTTGAGAACCTTCAGATAAATAGCAGGGGCACCCAACCAGATATATTTTTTTTAATCATGTCACCCAGAGAAAGGTGGTAACGCCACTGATGTGCAGGGGGCTATGTAAAAGATTGGAAAAGAGAAAACCGGAAACCACATCCTAAACAGGAAACAAGGGATGAGCCTCTTCACCTGTTCAATAGACGTGGGTGGAGTGTGAACTGGGCGATAGTTTAGTCTATCTACTAGAATTGAAAAAAAAAGAGTGATAAGACTGGAAAAGAGAAAACTGGAAACCACATCCAAAACAGGGAACAAGAGATGAGCCTGTTCACCTGTTAAACAGACGTGGATAGTGTTTGAACCGGGCGATAGTTTAGTCTATCTACTCCAATTGAAAAAAGAAGAGTGATAAGATTGGAAAAGAGAAAACCGGAAACCACATCCTAAACAGAGAACAAAGGATGAGCCTCTTCACCTGTTCAATAGACGTGGGTGGAGTGTGAACCGGGCGATAGTTTAGTCTATCTACTCCAATTGAAAAAAAAAAGGAGTGATAAGATTGGAAAAGAGAAAACCGGAAAACACATCCCAAACAGGGATCAAGGGATGAGCCTCTTCACCTGTTCAATAGACGTGGGTGGAGTGTGAACCGGGCGATAGTTTAGTCTATCTACTCCAATTGAAAAAAAAAGAGTGATAAGACTGGAAAAGAGAAAACTGGAGACCACATTCTGAACAGGGAAAAAGGGATGAGCCTCTTCACCTGTTAAATAGACGTGGATAGTGTTTGAACCGGGCGATAGTTTAGTCTATCTACTCCAATTGAAAAAAGAAGAGTGATAAGTTTGGAAAAGAGAAAACCGGAAACCACATCCTAAACAGAGAACAAGGGATGAACCTCTTAACCTCTTCAATAGACGTGGATAGAGTTTGAACCGGGCGATAGTTTAGTCTATCTACTCCAATTGAAAAAAAAAAGAGTGATAAGATTGGAAAAGAGAAAACTGGAAACCACATTCTGAACAGGGAAAAAGGGATGAGCCTCTTAACCTGTTCAATAGACATGGGTGGAGTGTGAACTGGGCGAATAGTTTAGTCTATCTACTCCAATTTATGGCAACAGTATTCAATCCCTGGACGAATGGTAGATTTATAAATATGCAAAATAGATTCCGACAAGAAAAAATGACCCAACTTTCTTAGCATTGTATCATTATTACCTCTGCTTTAAATCGGAGGTATTGTATTCGGTCACGTTTTTCTCTTTGTTTTTGTTTTTGTTTTTTTGTTTTTTTGGGGGTTTTTTTTTTCTGTCTGTTTATCCGTGGTCAAGATAACTCAAGAGCCGGTGGATAGATTCACATAAACATTTCAGGGATGACTTCGCCTCACGAATTGATTAGATTTTGGGTTCGATTCGGTACGGGATAAATTTTCTGGGTTATTTTTCCGGTTTTATTGCTAAAATTTAATTTTACCTTTCAAATACGAAATAACGAATTACCTCCCCTGTTTCATTATAAACGCGCATTTTACCTCGAGTTCATTTTTTAGTGACTTTACTCTTTTGTATTTTTTGCATTTTCAGTCAAGTTCATTGCAGTTATTTTTTTCTAATTTTAATAATCATCTTTTGCTAATTGCTTAGATGCAGTTAATATTTTCATGGCGGAGGTTTGTAATCTTTGAGTTCTCTTTCTAGTCATTATTATTATTAACAGCAGTAGCAGCGGTTGTGGTAGCAATAGTTTTAATATGTGCTGTTGAAATCAAAGAAGCGTTGTAAAGATTATACTTGCAAAATAAGAAACTATCTCATAATCATTTTGTTGTTTCTTTATTCATATTTTTATAAAGACTCATTTCGAAGTACTCAAAACTCGCCATATATTCACTTTGTGGCTTTCTCCTGATTTTGATTCAAGACGATAAAATCTTTTCTGCGTTTCCGCAGCTTTGCGTCGATTCAGAATATTATCATGCGCCAATCTTAGTCGCGTGTCTGCAAGACAAACGGGTGCCCACCCTTATGTCATCGGGAGTAGCGGAATAGGGGAGAATGAGAAGAAAAAACTTTTTTGATGACGAATTTGATGATGACGTTATTTGGTCAGGGTGGATTTCAAATGTTATCTGCCCTTTCAGCTCCGAATTTTCCATATAAAATGTCCTTCTTTTCTCTTTCCAACTCATTTAGTGCAGAGTTTAACGTCCTTACTTTATTTTCTTTTACTCTCTTTCTCTCTTTCTCTCCGCATATATATATATATATATATATATATATATATATGTATGTATGTATGTATGAATGTGTGTGTGTATTTTCTTCTCTCTTTACTGTTTTTTGTTCTTATTGTCTACGACTTTCCTTTACTCTCTCTCTCTCTCTCTCTCTCTCTCTGGCCTTCTCTCCATATATATATATATATATATATATATATATATATAAAGTAAATAGCTAACCTGGAGAGCCAACGAACCTACCAAGGTTTCACCAAATTGGATCTTCAGGGAAAGTTGGCTCTCTAGGTTAGTTATTTACTTTGTTTGCTCTACTTGCGTATTGAGCGCTTTTTGTTTTCGGGTTTTTTCTTTGGGCTGCGTACTTTGACTGATGTTCAAGTGCTTAGCTCATTCTATTTTTATTACCATTTTTTCCTTCCGCCGGCAAAGAGAAGGCTTCCGTAATGATATGCAGGCTGATCTTAAAATCTTCAAATGATTATTGGAACTACCTACATGTAACTGCATTTTATCGGTTTCACTGTAAAAGTGCAGCCGTAACTTCTACTCCAACAGTTTCTTTCCTCGCACTTCCCGACTGTGGAATTCTCTTCCACACGATTGCTTCCCCGACGGCTACAATCTCCAGGAGTTTAAATGTAAAGTCAATAGACACCTCCTAACACACTAACCTGCTCCCATTCTATCAAACACTCTTGCCATCTGCCCAACCCTCATCCTTGCTAACCTTACTCATCTGTCACCTTCCTCCTGACATTTCCTATATCTATCCACTCCTTCTCTTTACCTTCCCCTATGTAGCCCCATGCGCAATAGTGACAGTGGAATGCCTTGCTTGGGGTGAGATGATTAAAAAACAATGTAATATTTTGAACCACTCTTTCTTATACGACTTAGCACAGGCTATATTCTCTACTAGGTGTTGAGCAATAGCCGATTAGCGTTGAATACACCGGTTCTCGTTCGATCACCAAAGTTAAGCAACGTAAGCTTGGTCAGTACTTAGATGGGTGACCGCTTGGGAATACCAGGTGCTGTAAGCGTTTAGTGACGGATGTGCGTGCTTACGGCCATATCACGTTGAATACACCGGTTCTCGTTCGATCACCGAAGTTAAGCAACGTTGATCCTGGTCAGTACTTAGATTGGTAACCGCTTGGAAATACCAGTAAGCGTTCAGTGACGGATGTGCTTTGTGGTGCAGTGGATGTCGTCTTGGAAGGAGAAATTGGTGAGCAGAGTTCAAATTCCAGTTGAGTACACTGCATTCACTTAAGCACTAGTACCCTTGGGAAAGGTATTAATCTGTCACTTCCCTCCAGTTATGGGTTAAATAACGGGATGGGGCTTGGAGGCAACCCATCTAGTGTTGGTGTCACAATAAAAAACACCCTTGGTAGCCTGGCGAAGCATCAAGTATTCAGCTATTTTACAAGATATTGAATTACGCTACAAATTGCGCCAGGGTTCCAAACGCACAGGGAATACTGGAGGGGGTGTAGTGGGTTTATCTCGGCCAAGGCCGCAAGACGACGACGATAGCCGATTCCATATTGGTAGAGGGAAGGCAACACGTGCTACCTATTTTGCCTAATCGTATTTTCGAAGGTACATGTTGATTAATTCTTGTTTCAAAATGTAATGCTGTACGTTCAACAAAACCAGCAGTGCACTGGCAATTAAACTCATATATCAAATTACTCAATTTGATGTAAGGCAATTTATCCTTACGAAAAGACGGAAATGCAGACATAGTCCGAAAAATACACCGCAGAGCAACAAACGGAAAACGACCAGAAACAATCTTGCTAACCTGATTAACTAAACTTTGGCCCTTATCCCTAATCCAAGGAACCTTCAAATAGGCGGACAATTAGAAGGGCCCAGAACTTTAAGACAATGAAATTCCCTAGTCTGCTTATTAATAATATAATTAATAAGGGCATCCGGATAGCCGTTACTAAGGAAAATCTCCCTGATATTCTCATATTCAAAATCCGGTCTAGCAGGAGAACAAGCGCCCTGTACACCAAGTAATTTTCTAAGCGTAGTTTAGATGTGGCTCAAGGCCGAAAGTAAGGGGAGTATAGTGAAGATCGAACTCACTACTCAGTTGTTATGGTTCCAGCGAGACAAACTTGCTAATCATTACACCCCGTCGAAGTTCCCTCAAAAATGCTTAGATGCGGCACAAGAGCAAAAGTATGAGCACCTAGTGAGGATCAAACTCACCACTCAATGGTAATGATTCCAGCAAGAATAGCTTGCTAACCATAACACCACCTCGAGGTGCAAAACATTATGACGGCACCTGTAAGAAATTTAAATAGTGATACGTAACAAAAACATAAATCTTGAAACAATGCAATTAAGATTCAATAAAGAAGAAATCAAAATCCACAACTAAAATGGAGGCCGCTATGGGATGCAGTGGTTATCGGCTCGGAGCGAGAAATCAACGAGCCGAGTTCGAATCACTGTTAAATTTGTTGCATTCACTTACGCTCAAATATCCTTGGGAAAAAAATGAATCCGTCGCTTCTCCCTCCAACTATGGACTAAATATCAGGATAGATTGGTTCTATATCCTTGTCTGGCAACTAGTCTACTACAAAAAGTATAGGCAACCTACTGCGGGAAAATATTTTGCTCAGTCCGCCATGTCTCTTTCGAGTCATGAACACCCAAGCGTGTATCACGTATGGCGCTTAACCGACTGACGGAATATTGTAGTTGAAAACATGATTAACTACTGGGCATAAAGTGGGGGATCAGTTTATTACTTTATAACAATATAGAACTGATCCCCCAACTTGATTTCTCCTGTTTGTTATTCGCTCTATCTGTCCTATGAGTGTCAGATTCTCGAAGCCTTCTTTCCTCATTACCTGCCCCAGGAACTTTAGATGTTTTTTCCTGATGTTAAGTATTAGTTTTCTTTTCGTTTCCATCCTCTATCTGACCTGTGAATATCATATTCTCCGAGACCTCTTTCCTCATTACCTGCCCTAGGAACTTCAGCCGTCTTTTCCTGATGTTAGGGACTAGTTTCCTTTTCGTTTTCAGCCTCTATCTGACCTGTGAGTATCAGATTCTCCAAGCCCTTCTTCCTCATTATATATTCCAGGAGCTTCAGCTGTTTTTTCCTGATGTTAAGTATTAGTTTCATTTCGTTTCCATTTACTCAAAAACTTCGTCGTTGTTCACGGGTTCGGTCCAGGGTATCCTCGGCATCCTTCTATAGAATGACATTTCTTACTTCATCTTTGAGGAGATTATCCATGATTCGCTGTTATATAGGAAGATAGACATCACATAACAGTCCAGGACAGTTTTTTGGGGTTTTTTTTCAGTGAAATTTTCCTGTCTCTCGATACTCTACTCAGCTTCTGGAATGCATCCTTGGCCGACGCCAATTCACCTTTGGGTCTCAGTATTTCACTTTCTGTCTTCTGTTAGAACACTTCTCAATCCAACACTATAAAAGTATAAAAATACATTTTTGTAGTAAACTTATCAGCAATACAGTTTGGTAATGAAATCGTCATTGATATATTTGAAAAAAAAAAATTGGTAAAGAAATTATCAATGATATATTTAAAAAAAAATTTGGTAATGAAATTATTTATGATATATTAAAAAAATTACCAACAATACAATGTAAAAAACATACATTTGCTCTGAAAGTATAAAGTTATCT
This sequence comes from Ascarosepion bandense, assembly GCA_037127315.1. Classification (NCBI taxonomy): domain Eukaryota; kingdom Metazoa; phylum Mollusca; class Cephalopoda; order Sepiida; family Sepiidae; genus Ascarosepion; species Ascarosepion bandense. Next base: position 248,527 of record JBBBDQ010000837.1, read on the forward strand.
ACAAAATATTTGTATTTCGGCATTAAATAACCCATAGAGGTGTTGATATACCATTAGAATATTTAGATTTTGGCATTAAATAACCTGTAGAGTTTGATATAAAAAAATAATGAGTCAATCAAAAATTATGATTTATTGATTATTAAAGAAAAGACTTAGAAACTAAAACTAAATGCAACAATGCTGAAATTATTTTTGCACCTAGAGGCTTGCTAGGTTCCAAAAATGTGTTTAGGGTCATGGGTAAAATAATGCTTTAGGAAACATTACTGTAGTGTTTCAATGTTGGCCCAAGTCAGACTCTTGTTAAAAATGAATAAAAAAAAAAATTTGGTAATGAAATTATCGATGATATATTAAAAAAAATTTTCCCGTCTCTCGATACTCTACTCAGCTTCTGGAATGAATCCTTGGCCGACGCCAATTCGCATTCGGATCTCAGTGTCCCACTATTCATCCTGTGTTAGAACACTTCCTAGATATTAAGATTTGTGTACCTGCTTGATTTATGTGTGTCTGGTCTGTTGTCGGCATTTGGGGTTCTTCTTTTAACTGATGATCTTGTGTAAAACGCGGCTTCATTTGATTTTCTTTCCTCATCATTACATTCATACACATACTGATGATGATCCAAACTGCGTCTGTTTTACATGAACAGCCACATAAGCAAAAGTTATTTTCATTTAAAAAAAAAGGAAGATCAATAAATCCAATAGGCATAAAATAATAATTTTTTTAAAGTTTATTTGCAAGATCAGTGCTCAATTCTTTTCTGTTTTTAATGAATGGATTGTAACCTGTTTGTAAGAGATTCAACACTGGCATTGACAAACAAAAATGTTTCAAAAAGACTCTTTTCCAATCTTTTCACTTTTCATTTTTTTTTTCATTTTTTTTTTCTCAACTGGAGTACATAGACTAAACTATCGCCCGGTTCACACTCCACCCACGTCTATTGTACAGGTGTAGAGGTTCATCCCTTGTTCCATGTTCAGGATGTGGTTTCCGGCTTTCTCTTTTCCAATCTTTTCACTTGTCTTTTTCTTCTTTTTTTTCTCCTCTTTTTCATTTTTTTTTTTTCAATTGGAGTAGATAGACTAAACTATCGCCCGGTTCACACTCCACCCACGTCTATTGTACAGATGTAGAGTCTCATCCCTCGTTCCCTGTTTAGGATGTGGTTTCCGGCTTTCTCTTTTCCAAATCTTTTCACTCTCACGTAGCCCCCTGCACATCAGTGGCATTACCGCCTTGCTCGGGGTGATATGATTAAAAAAAAAAACAAAAACAAACTTATATATATATATATATATATATATATATATATATATATATATGTCATATAGTATATCGAGGCAGCAAATAATTTTCTAAACATTTGCTGTTAAATATAAGAGACAATGAATGTCTATTATGTTTAATCATGAGCCGTTCTAAACATCGTATTTTGGCTTTAACCCTCTAGGGCCATTCGTATCATATTTGATACAGTATGAAAACAAGCCTTGAAAGAAATATTTTCCTGAAAAATTTTTTAAGAGAAATATTTTATAAATTTCAAATGAAAGCAGTACTGACTGCTCAGTCAATGAATACCAAATGTTTCCTTATAGGGAAATACCAAATGTTTCCTTATAGGGAAATACTGTATCAAATATGATACGAATGGCCCTAGAGGGTTTTAGTTGAAGCTTAGAAGCAAATCAATAAATTATTATCCAAATGGAGAATTTTTGTATTTATTTTCAACTGAAATTAAAGCCAAAATACGACGTTTAGAACGGCTCATGATTAAATATAATAGACATTCATTGTCTCTTATATTTAACAGCATATGTTTAGAAAAAAAAAATATATATATATAAGAGGACTTCTGTTTCATTTAGATAATTCCGGGCAATGCATATTTTGCGATAGCACGTGGTTTAAAATGGGGACAGACAGACGAATTATAATCCTATAAAATATTTTATAATACAATAATCAATTTTAGATTAAACATTAATATATATATATATAGTATATCGAAGCAGCAAATAATTTTCTAAACATATGCTGTTAAATATAAGAGACAATGAATGTCTATTATGTTTAATCATGAGCCGTTCTAAACGTCGTATTTTGGCTTTAATTTCAGTTGAAGCTTAGAAGCAAATCAATAAATACTTATCCAAATGCTGGAGAATTTTTGTCTTTATTTTCAACTGAAATTAAAGCCAAAATACGGCGTTTAGAACGGCTCATGATTAAATATAATAGACATTCATTGTCTCTTATATTTAACAGCATATGTTTAGAAAATATATATATATAAAAAGAAATATATTTCTTGAATATTATGAAATATTATATTTTATAATATTATAAAATAGCTTAATATTATGGAATATTATAAAATATTTTTTATAAAAGATATATTTTGTAAAGAATATTTTTTATAAAAAAAACAAAAAAAAAACAGCGAAAAGCACACACCCCAATACAAAAAAAAACATACATTAAATTAAGGAGAAACCAACCCCTAAACAAAACAACACCTACCAACCCCTATACTTTTTTATGAAAAATATATTTTGAAAAATGTATATTTTATAAAAAACAAAAAAATTAAAAAGAAAAACAAAAAAAAGCACACACCCCAATACAAAATAACATACATTAAATTAAGGAGAAACCAACCCCAAAACAAAACAACACCTACCAACCCCTAAACCAAACAAGCTAAGCGCCAGCAGCACCAGCCCTTTCAAGATTAATAGATTAACCTATCATGAACTCTACCAAAAACAAACACTTAACCCTAAGACCAGTAAAAAGGTCAACGGAACTCAAAATACAGATCAACCCCTCTAACACCCAAAAATAACAAATCCAACACAAATAAACGGTCTTTTCAACTAGATAATTCTCATTTCTAAAAAAAAACATCACCTGAGGATGAAGCCAAAACATAATGGGCTGGCTTCGAAACATGAGAAATTTTTTGTGTAGTGATACTATGAATTTGAAAACATTGTAACAACCATTACAGTATAACGCTCTACATTTGTATCGAGCACTCTTTATAAAAGTAAATGCATGAACGAAATGGTAAATAAACCTACGAGTTCAACAACTTAGTTACAATATATATATATAAGAGGACTTCTGTTTCATTTGGATAATTCCGGGCAATGCATATTTTGCGATAGCACGTGGTTTAAAATGGGGACAGACAGACGAATTATAATCCTATAAAATATTTTATAATACAATAATCAATTTTAGATTAAACATTAATATATTTTTAAACTTAATACAAAAAGATTAAATTGTTCTGAAAAGAGAATATTGAAAACAAAGCATGAGAAACAGTAAAAGGAAGAATTACTCTCTATCAAAACGACACTACAAATGTTAGCAAAACTTAGCATCGCATATCCATCAAACAGAAGATATTTTCTTTGAAATTTCGTCCTTTTTCAAAGAGGACTTCGGTTTCATTTGGATAATTCCGGCCAATGCATATTTTGCTATAGCACGTGGTCTAAAACCGGGGACAGACAGACGAATTATAATCCAATTAAATATTTTAAAGAAAAACAAATTTTTTCGTTTCTTCCTTAAAGAGACAGATGAAGTTCCTGGGACATGCAATGAGGAAGGAAGGCTTGGAGAACCTGATACTAACAGGCAAGATAGAGGGAAAAAGAGACAGGGGAAAGCAACGGATAACATATTTGAAGGACCTAATCAGGCGGATGACGGAACGAGGGTTGCATAGTGTAACAGGAGAAGTCGTACTAAGAGCCACCAGGGATAGGGAAACGTGGAAATCTATGATCGCCTACGTCCTGAAGGGATAAGGCACATAGAAGAAGAATATATATGCCAACTGTTTATAAGAAATTATAATGTGGGTATAAAATAGGGGATCAATTCTGTATTATAATCAATATATAAAATGGTCCCTCATTTTGTGGCCGTGCTTGTTTCTATACATTGATATTCTAGATTTATAGGCTTGAGCTAGTGGATGACAGAACGGGGGTTGCATGGTGTAACAGGAGAAGGCGTGCTCAGAGCCACCAGGAATAGGGAGACGTGGAAAGCTATGATCGCCTACGTCCTGAAGAGACAGGGCACATAGAAGAAAAAAAATGTATAAATAAATTCCAATACAAAATTATTAAAACAACAAAAAAAATACCTACTCACTTTTCTTTCTTAGACTTTGAACACGTTCATGAATTTGCCTGGCTCTTCTGCGCTTTTTATTATGTATGTTTGCCTGTTTTATGCTTATGGAAATTATACTAAAACAGACTAACATACATAATAAAAAGTCCAAAGAAAACGGTTGAATTCCCTTCATTTTAACATCTCGTGACTTTGCACTACACATGAAGGAATTCTAAAAAATAAATATTCTGTTAATCTTTTGAAATGATTTGTGAGCGTTTTTATAGTTGTCAAAACTGTTTGTTTATAGATACGTAATGTGCGTTGTGGTGCATTGGATATCGACTTGGAACGAGAAATCGGAGAGCCGAGTTCGAATTCCAGCTGAATTCATTGCATTCACTTACGCGCAAATACACTTGGGAAAGGTATTAATCTGTCTATTCCTTCCAATTATGAGCTAAATAGCAGGACAGATTGGGTTCTATAGCCTTGGTCGGCAACCAGTCTACCGCAGAAAGCAATGGCAACCCACTGGGGGATAATATTCTGCCCAGTCAGTCATGTCTCTCGAGAGACATGATCGCCGAAGCGTGTATCATGTATGGCACTGACTGACTGAATTTAGAATAAAGCTAATTTCGTTTTTTTGCCTTGATAACTTTATCAAGGCAAAAAAACGAAATTAGCTTTCACAGGACGAAATGCGTAGGCGATTTAAATACAGTTTCTCCTATTGTCTTTATTTCATTTAACCATATATATATATATATATATATATATATACACTATAGTCATCCGCAGACAGATCCGTTTCGCTGTATTACAGCTCATCAGTACGGCTTAGACTCCGTTCGCTTCCTAACCCAGGATTGAAACCCGACTGAATCGGCGATTCTACCCCTAGGCCACGAGCGTCCAACAGAAGAAGGCAGGCATTTTAGCGCGTATAAACACGCCCAATAGCCAGCGTGCTATTCGTTATCGAATGAGCGATGCGTATACCCTTAAAGGGAAAGGTATATATATATATATATATATATATATATATATTGTGTACTTGAACAGCTATCTCTCTTTCATGCAGGTTTTATTTGAAAACGACAGGCAAGTTATTTCTATTATCCTTAATATCATTATTATTGTATACAGAGTCATATGTATATTCCGAACAAATGTGCTTACTGTGTTCGGAATTTAACGTACACATGACTCTATATGCATAAACTTTATACATATTTAATTACAAGTAAAAAAAAATTCATCTTTGATGATGGCTAAAAGTGCTCGAAAAACTGAAACCTTCAAACAATTCTTATATAATCTGAGTTTTGAAAAGAAAGAAAATCATAAGAACACATAAAATATTATATAAACATTTAATGATAATACCTTGTCTGTCATTTTCAATGAAATCTGCATATATATATATATATATATATATATTAGAGTAAACATATGACAGAGTTATTTCGCAGATACCGTCTCTTCTGTATAATAAATTAGAGCCTTCATGCAAGGAATATTTTTCCCCCAAACTTTGTTCATTTGACCTATTAACCCTTTTTGAACAAACAACAGCACTTCGAAGTCAGGGTTGGGAGGATAGTTTCACAGTCACATACCCGTATTGCACCCGACAGACTCATCCTCCTTCCCCCTGACGTCATTCACAGTTCATGTTTTACGGCGATACGTCTGCAATAGAAATTAAGATCGCCAATTTGATTAAGAAAAAAAAAGCATTAAGAGGATTTCTTTTTCCTGTTGAAAGATGCAACAATTGATTCTCTGGAAATTACTCATAACTTTAAAAAAATAAAGAAAGGGCATCGCTAAAACATATTTATTTATTAAAGACATACACCCATTAATACTATACTAGCTGAGATACCCGACATTACTCGGGAAAAAAGTAACTTCATCTTTAACAACATAAGAAAGTATACGGTTATTATTTTAAAAAAAATAAAAATAACAAATGTAAGCTGTCTTCATAGTCGTTTGGTTTCACCTCACATAACCAAAAATTTAATTTCTTCTTCACTGATTGCTTTACTTCAGTGCTGGCGCTGATGATAGACCAATTCTTGCATGGAAGAGCCAAAGGAATTGATTCCATGTTAATGTTGGTGAAGGACGACGTCAATTTTGTCGAACCTTACTCTCTTGTCGTTTAATTTATTCCTTTTATCTTCCAGTGGCTTATAATTTTGGGTTCCGATAGCTAGTGGAACTCGCCAGTTGGAATATATATATATATATATTTCCAAAAAAATCACCTGAGGAAGAAGCCAAAAACATAATAGGCTGGCTTCGAAACATGAGAATTTTTTTTGTGTAGTGATACTATGAATTTAAAAACATTGTAACAACCCTTACAATATATATATATATATATATATATATATATATATATATATATATATATATATTAGCAATATAGCCCGGCGTTGCTCGAGTGTAATAAAAGCTTTAAAACTAATCCATGGTCCTGGAGCTCAGACTCTTTGGACGTTGGCACGAAAGACTAAAAAGCAATAGTTGTTTGCAGTTAAAGCGAAACCGTAGACTGCAAGAAAAATGAATGGATGTAAGGGCAAATTTTGATTTCCTGGTATCGATATCAAATAAGTTTTTTCGTCGTAAACTGAATTTTGAAGGCTAAATAAGTCCTCTGAGTAAATGGTATCATGGCTGAGACTAAGAACTACAATTATACCTACTTAGAGCCAAACCCGAAGCAAAAACTAAAATAAAAGGGCTGAAAGAAAAATACAGACATACAGACAGATAAACAGACACACACACAAATATCTTGCTTTTTATATGTATATATTATCGATTTTCTGCACTATTGTAAGAACTGTAACCTTGAAACTTCTGAATATCGTTTCTTATGTCTTTGTCTATGAGTGTATCAAATTTGATTAAAATCGGACCACTCCTTCTATAACCCGATTTTTTCGATTATAGCCTCCGACTAACACCAAACTGGTCGAGTTTCGAACACTGCCAGAAGCAAATGGATGTGTCTAGCCACACTGATGAGCTTTGATGCAGCGAAACAGGTTTGTATGTGGATTACTATCATATATACAGATGAATAAGGAACAAAGAAAATAACTGCAACGTTCAAAACATTAATTGAAACAGTGCTCAACATAAAAACAGAGCAATGAATATTTATTATAGATTATAGTTTAGAACATGTATATACTACAATCTATGACAAAACTGTACATTTTGTTTTGGGCATTGAACGAAAAATGTCTCATCAGGTAGTTAATAATGATGGTCTGATGAAACCTTGTTCTTTGAATGACGAAACAAAATGTACAGTTTTGTAGTCGCTTGTACATCTTCTAAACTATAATAAATATGTATATATATTAGTTATTCACATACAAGCCTGTTTCGCTATATCACAGATCATCTGAGTGGCTAGACATCCATTTGCTTTTAGCCGGGATCGAAGCCCGACCGATTTGGTGTCAGTCAATATCCCTAATTACAAAGCCATCGGCGCATGGAATATGTAAGGAGGAAACTTTAGCGTGTTATATACATAAGGTCATAAAATATTTTAACAAAATATTTATATATATATTTATAAATATTTATAATGAAATATATATATATACGAGTGAATAAGGAACGAAGAAAAATTCAAAAATTCACAACGTCCAAAACATTAATTTTCAAACAGTGCTCGATATATAATATAGAGCTGTGAATATTTATTATAAATTATAGTTTAGAACATGTACAAATTTTTATCCACTATAAAGTGTACATTTTGTTTCAACATTAAAGTGACAATGTCTCATCAGGTGGTGTGGAAATGAATGGATGACCTCTTTTCTTATATTTACCGAGTTGTGTGTGGGATGTTGGTGGGGATTAGCGACAAGGGAATAAGTAAAAGTTCTTTTACAATCAACTCTCATCCTTCAATAACAAAGAAAAACAAAACATGATGTCTCTTTCCAAATACTTTTGGAAGTTAAAAAACGAAAATAAAACACCTAAACTTAAACGGAAAATCCTCAAACAAGCAAGAACATCTAAATCAATAAAGGAACCATATTTCCTTTGTCTTCAAGAAAAAATTGAAATCGTTAAATGCATGAATATCAACAGACTTTTAAACCAGAGGCATGAAACCACAGTGAACTGCAAGTACATTAAAGAACTGACCTTACAATCATGCTAAAAAATACTAAAAAAGCCAAAACTAGGACTCCTTAGATACGATAAACCTTTATAATTTTAACAACACTCTTACATAAAATTTTACCTATTCCACACCACAAACTGTGATCTATTTTAAAGTTTTATAAAAAAAAAAAAGGGATCCCCTAAATTTAAAATTAAGGTTAAATATACAAAATTAGTTTAATTATAAAAACTGATTTTAAATAAAAAAAACATATTGTATAGTTGTACAAATAAACATTAAAGATAGGTCCAATCCTATTCCTCCCCACCCTTACACTTCCTTACTCTCCAGTTTTACTAAACCCGAAGAAACTCATTGATAAAAAATGTCTTCAACCATGAGTTTTTAATTTTCCTTCCACATTTTTTTTTAATCATTTCACCCCGAGCAAGGCGGAAACGCCACTGATGTGCAGGGGGTTACATAAATGTAAAAAGATTAATTAGAAAAGAGTGAGGAGTACAAACTAGTTAGAAAGGAACAATAGAAAGCAGGTGCGATGACAGATACATAGGTGGAGAGAAAGGGAAGGTTATACAGGGGTGGGGAGAGAGCTAGACTCCAGTGGTTAGTAGATGAGTATTGACTTACAAACAACTAAAACAACTTTACGAGATATTACTTACCAAATACCAGGCAAAATGGCGAACATAAAGTTATAACAGAAAATAACATGTATCCAATACATATGCGTGTCATTGTATATATATATATATATATATATATATATATATATATATATTTAGACATTTTTTTTTAGATATTCTACAATTTCATGGGTAATACATAAGTCGCCGCTGACCTTGCTGCTCGTCATGAAATTGTCCTCTCATTTATTTTTCTCGGTCTTCCATTTCTTGGAAGGTTCGCTCTACCGTCGCCATACTTCTTAGACTTTCTGATGATTTTCCTGCTGTACTTAGTGCTAGATTCATTTCTTTGCTCATTTTTCGGTAACCTTGTCCTCCTTTGTGATGTTCAATGATTCTATCTCGTATATCTCTGGATAATTCTTTAGTTTTTGCCATTTTTAATCCTTGAATTGCAGAATGCACATCAAAGAGTCAGATGATTAGTAGCACTATCTTTTAAGTAAATGTTTGCTTCTCTGATTGGTCAGAGATAACATTCCAATACTATCGAAATTTTAAATATTTAAAATCTTTTCAAATATAAAGTTACGATTGGAAATTTCAAAAAGGTGTCATGTATCCAATACTTTTGCATAGGGTAATTTTGAACTTTAATAAAAAAAATGGATTCAACCATGAGCTTTTAATTTCCCTCCACACACAACTAAAACTTTACGAGATATTACTTACCAAATATCAGGTAAAATGGCGAACACAAACTAGAGTTATAACAGAAAATAACATGTATCCAATACTTATGCGTGTCATTGTATATATATATATATATATATATAATAACAAGACCGACTCTGTACGTATCTAAATCCTAAAATTTTACAAAAGTAAACTTTGAGGACCACAAATAACCGGCAGAATCTAAGTCCGTTACTGTCCGTCGCTATAAAGCGTTGGACAAGAGGGGGGAAAAAAAGAAAACCGCGGAGTACCGACAATACATACAGTACCTCGCAGCAAAGAAAAAAAACCCTCAAACGGAACCAACCACAAAGAAAATGTGAGTTAGAGTTAGCTAAGGAATATAATGAGATAAAAGAAGCGGAACTAGAAATAATTTGGCACTGCCGCAAAACGCTATTATGGTTTAATGACGAGATATGGATAAAAAAAAAACTGATGCCCAGGGGTTTGATAATCCAATAGGGGCATATGATGGAGCGGAAGTGGCTGAGCTGATAGGGTGTCTATTACTCCATAGACTTAACAAAGTAATAGATTTCCATAACCACGGTCTATACCGGGACGATGGACTAATAGTTATAGATAAATGTACACCTAGAATAGGAGATAAATTTAGAAAAGAAGTGCAAAATTTTTTTAAATCTCATAAGCTAGAGATAGAAATAGAACATAACATAAAAATCGTCAATTACTTGGACATAACATTAAATCTTAATAACGGAATTATAACACCCTACGTTAAAAGGAATTACACTCCCAATTATGTTAATAAAAATTCTAATCACCCTATACATTTCCTTAAAGGTATCCCTAAAGGTATAGCTGTTAGATTGTCCACCAATTCTTCCAATAGTGAAATTTTTGATAAATACAAGAAAATTTATCAAATCGCACTAAAAAAAAAGTGGACATCAGCAAATGCTAAAATTTTCTGACCAAAATATTGCTAAAAAAACAATAATAACAGATCAAGAAATATTATATGGTTTAACCCCCCCCCCTACAATAATGAAGTCAAATCTAAAATAGGTAAAATGTTTTTTAATTTAATAGATAAACATTTTAATTCAGATAGCAAACTTAAAAAATATTTAATAGGAACACTATTAAACTGAGCTATTCTTGTTTACCTAATATTGGTAAAATAATTAATAATACCAATAAAAGTAAATTGAAAGATAATACCAATATCCCTAGTACTAATAACGGCAATAAAAATAAGTGTAATTGTAGAATTAAAACCGACTGCCCCATTAGAGGTAATTGTAACCAAGTAAACGTAGTTTATAAAGTTAGAGTTTACATTAACGAAAATGATAAAAACCCTAAAACATACATAGGAGCTACGCATGATAATTTTAAAATTAGGTTTTACAACCATAAAACCTCTTTTACAAACGAGAAGTATAAACATAGTACAGCTTTATCCACCTATGTATGGGACATAAAAACCAAAGCAAAAAGAGACCCCATTCTGAAATGGGAAATAATAAAAAAGTGCCCTAACTATAACAAAGACAATAAATTTTGTAGGTTATGTGATGAGGAAAAGCTAGCAATAGCTAAATTCGAACCTGCCAACAAACTTATTAACGCCAAAACTGAAATACTGAATAGGTGTAGATTTCATAAAGCAAAATTTCTTGCTTAGTGTCTCTGACCATACTGTGTCTCCGGATTTTTTTTTCCCCGAACCTCCCCTTCCCCAGTTGGGTACGCTGGTTTGTTAGTCTTTGCTCGGTGTGTCTATTTATTTGATTAACCCTTGGTCTGCCTTTGCCCTGACGAGCCGTTGTGCGAACCGCGGTAGGTCTTGGCGATCTTGTGATCTTTTCACGTATATATATATATATATATATATATATATATATATATATATATATATATATATTTAGAAATTTTTTTTTAGATATTCTACAATACCATCCTCACAGTTAAGTTTGGGGGTGGTTCCATTATGATATGGGGATGCTTTTCATCCAAGGGCACTGGTGAGTTACAAGTTATCCATGATAAAATGAATGATACATGTACAGGGAGATACTATAAAAGAACCTTCAGAAATCTGCAACTTCTTTAGGACATGGTCGAAATTCCGTGCTTCAACACGACAATGATCCCAAACATACCCCAAACATACCCCAAACATACCCCAAAACTTACGAAGGAATGGTTTGAAAATAATGGTATTAGTACTGTCAATTGGTCAAGTCAGTCTCCTGACTTGAATAGAGAATTTGTGGAATACTTTGAAGGTTAAAGTTCATAAGCGGAATCCACAAAATATCAAGCAATTCGAGGAATTATGCAAGGAAGAATGAGGTAAAGTAACAGTGGATCAGTTTGGAAAACTTGTGGCCAACTATAGAAAGCGACTCGAAGCAGTGAAATAAAACGGAGGCTACGCAACAAAATATTAAATTGATGTATCCAATACTTTTGCATAGGGTAATTTTGAACTTTGATAAAAAAAAAAAATGAATCCAACCATGAGTTTTTAATTTTCTTTCCACATACAACTAAAACAACTTTACGAGATATTGCCAAATATCAGGCAAAATGGCGAACATAAAGTAGAGTTATAACAGAAAATAACATGTATCCAAAATTTATGCGTGTCACTATATATATATATATATATATATTTAAAAAATTTTTTAGATATTCTACAATTTCATGGCTAATAAGTATTTCGCCGCTGACCTTGATGCTCGTCAAGAAATTGTAGAATATCTAAAAAAAGTTTTCTAAATTATATGACTCTGTTAAATTAAATATATAAAAATTATATATATAAAAAATGTCCAAGCGTTCTTAAATGGCTACATACAAATATACATATTGCCTGGAGAAAACGCCATATTAGCAGTCAATGGATGATAGCAGATGGGGTTTATATACCAAAAGAAAAGAACTCTAAGGACATTAAACAATTTCGTCCAATTTCGCTGCTCAATGTAGAAGGAAAGATATTTTTCGCAGTTTTGGCCTCACGAATAACCAGATATCTCCTTGCAAATGATTATATCGACACTTCTGTACAAAAGGGCGGTGTCCCAGGAATAGCTGGTTGTTTGGAACATGGAAACATGATCTGGGAGGCAATAAAAAGAGCAAAAACAAATAAGAAAAATTTGGATGTGATTTGGTTGGATCTTGCTAATGCCTATGGATCGGTACCCCACCAAATGATAAAATTAGCATTAAAATTATTCCATATTCCAGAGGAAATATCGAATATGCTAGGAGCCTATTTTGATGGTTTTCTCATGCGCTTTACAACGAAGGAGTACACCACTAAATGGAATAAACTAGAAGTTGGCATTGCAATGGGTTGTACGGTATCACCCATACTTTTTGTTCTAGCAATGCAACTGATTCTGAAAGCCGCAGAAAACAATGCTGCTTTTGTAGAGCTAGGTGGGGGTGTTCAAATACCACCAATAAAAGCGTTTATGGACGATACTACGATCCTTTCGAGTAAGGAAGATTCGACGCGCAAACTATTAAGCTTATTGGACAATTTGATAGGTTGGTGCAGAATGGCATTCAAACCTAACAAATCTAGAAGTCTTTCTCTTAGGAAAGGAAAACTAAAAGAAAATATAAATTTCGAAGTAGGGAAACAAAGAATACCTACTGTGACAGAGAAACAGTTAAAAGTTTGGGCCGTTGGTATGATCACCAAATAAATGATTCCAACCAAATTAAGGAAACATGTCAGGCTTTAAAAGAGGGTCTTAATAAAATCAATTTGTGTCCGCTCCAAGGAAAATACAAGGTGTGGTGTCTTCAACACGTATTTATTCCTATGCTTTTGTGGCCCCTTCTTGTGTATGAATTTGGCATAAATCAAGTAGAGACAATGGAGAGAGTAATAAATAAATATATTCGAAAATGGTTGGGTTTACCTCCAGGTCTCTCTGATATTGCGTTGTATTGTAGACAGGCAAAATTAAAACTGCCGTTTAAGTCAATTGTAGAAGAATTCAAATCCGATAAAATCAGGCTACAATTGATGTTAGATGACTCAAAGGATAAAGTAGTTAGATTGTTAAATCCTACTTTAAAAACAGGCAGAAAGTGGAAGGTCAGAGACACAATAAAAAGTGCTAACGACCATCTAGCCTTCAAAGAAGTCATTGGATACACTCAAGCTGGAACTCAAGGGTTAGGAAGAATTGAGAACCAGTGGTGGTCGAAAACGTCTGGGAAGGATCGCCGAAACATGGTCATCCAGGATGTAAGGAACGACGAGGATGATAAAAGACTCTTAAAAGGTGTTCAACAATCGCAACAAGGCCAATGGACAAACTGGGAGCAAGCCCTACAGAAATCTCTTATTTGGCAAATGGCTCCTATTAGGTTGAATTTTTTGATACGGTCTACGTATGATATGCTTTCGACTAAAAACAACCTAGTGAAATGGAAAAAAGAAAATGATCCAACTTGTCCCTTGTGCAAAGAAAAACCTCAGACATTAGAACATGTCCTTAGTTCCTGTAAGACAGCTCTGGCCAATGGAAGATATACATGGAGACATAATAATGTTTTGGATGAGTTGGTCAGAGTCATAAAAAAGTATATGAAGCCTGATTCTTCAAAGTCAACCCAAAAATTTGTTACAAAAGGAGGAAGAATTTATGCCTCTTCTAAACAGCCCAAAAACTTAGCTACACTTGGACAAAACCTTCTTAAATCTGGTAACGATTGGGAAGTCTCTGCAGACCTTAAAGGCTGGAGTATCAATTACCCAAAAATAATCTCAAAAAAGGGTTTTCGACCAGATATTGTTCTGTTCTCAAATAAGAACATTATTTTAGTGGAATTAACAATTCCTTATGAAAGCCGAATGGAACAGAGCCATGATTTTAAAGAAAGTAAATACGACGATTTAAAATCACAGCTGGAAAAAGAAGGTTATAGTGTAAGCATTAAGGCCGTGGAAATTGGAGCAAGAGGATTTGCGTCAAGCACCCTGTACAAATTTTTGGGTGAAATAGGAATAAAAGGCCGTAACAGAGCCCGCAGTATAAAGAAATTAATAGAGTTAGCAGAAAATGGTTCCATATGGATTTGGAAAAAGAGAGACGCGACGTGGAATATATCGTAATAGAACAATATGCTAACTTTGTCGCGCAAACGTGGAGAAAAACGTGAAAATATTTTTCTCTTTAACCGTTTATTTTAAAATCATTTTTGCTTTTCGTTGAAACGGTTGGTAAAATACAATGGGGCCTCACATCAGTGAGGGGGGCCGGTGTGCAATGAAAACCGTAGAGAGGAAGGCCCCGAAACGGTGCACATTCTCTCCTGATGACCCCAAGAGTAATAGATTATTTGAACTTTTACGAATTGGATTCCCAAAGACCGTCATAGAAGCATTGTGCCGATAGGATAAGTGGAATTTTAAAAGCTACCTTTTTGGTAAGTTTGAATTACTTTTGCAGTAATTTCCTTCTTAAATAAATAAATTTAACATTGAGTTCTTTTGAGTTCGTCTCTATCAGAATTTACCTGACTAATACAACAAGTATTCTACGTTATATATATATATATATATATATATATATATTATGTTTTATGTTACATGTGTTGGCCTCCACTTTCATCATCCACGGTCGGTTCACTGTGTTCCATGGCTAAATCCGCTGCTAAGAATGTCGGTTAACCGTATTCCATGCACGGTCAAATGGTTGGTTTGTATATGTGAAAGGTATTAATCCATCTCTTCTCCCTCAAGATTTGGGTTAAACTGCAGGAAAGGTTGGATTCTATAGCTTCGTTTGACAACCAGTCTACCGTAGAAAATAACGGCAACCAACTGTGGGAAAATCTTCTACCTAGTCAGTCATAGATCCAAAGAGACATGATCGCCCAAGCGTGTATCACGTATGGCAATTCACTGGCTGAACCTACCAAAAATGTCACTCAAACAGTAGTTAATCGTATAATCAAGATATTGGCATTTCACAACACTTCGAATAAGATGCCAAATCCGCTGCTAAGAAGGTCGGTTAACTGTGTAGGGCCAGGAAGTTTTTGCCGTCTGAATCCGTCCATAAGCCGGCGTTTTGAATACTGCTGCTACATCTGATCGGATGTCCCTGCTATTCAACTAGGGGTCCTTGACAAAATCCAACGGAGTATCTGTAATGTGATCGATACTGACGTGGCAGCTCAGCTGCAGTTAATCTCTCACCGGCGTAATGTGGCTTCCCTGTGTATCTTCTACAAATATTTTCTCGGCTTCTGCTCCAGTAAACTTAGCTCACTGGTGCCCCCTATAAATGAACATACTTGAGCTACTAGATTGGCAACTTGGTCTCACCCTTTTAGAGTGAAACCGATAAAATGTAACCGCAACTTTTACTCTAACCGCTTCTTTTCTCGCACTTCCCGCCTGTGGAATTCCCTTCCGTATACTTGTTACCCCAGCAGCTACAATCTCGAAGAATTTAAATGTAAGGTCAATAGTCATCTCCTATCGCTCTGACTCTCATCCTTTCTCTCTGCTCTTCTCTCCGTCCACTCTAATCTCATCACACCAGTATTCTCATCCTTTTCTTACCCACTTCCTGACACCCCCTATAACCTGTCACTCTTTCTCATGACTTTCCTCCTATATAACCTCCTGCAAAACAGCGACAGTAAAATGCCTTGCTTGGAGCGATATGATAAAAAACAATTTCTATACTATACTAATGTGGATATAAAGTGGGGTATCGATTCTACATGACAATCAATATATGAACTGATCCCTCACTTTATGGCAACAATCATCCTTCTCTCATGCTCAAATAAGATGTTAGGTAGGAATCCTCCACCAATATTGGAAAGAGTGGTAGCTGCTATTGAATTCGATAAACCTGCATTACTTTAAAATTTTTTAATAGAAAGATTTATAAATTGAAACGTAAAACAGTATTGGCTTCTAGGACAAGGAATGCCAAATGTTTCTCATAAGGAAACAGTTAATATTACTATTAAAGGCCTTTCCGAACTGAAACCTTTATTTCATTTATGGTGTAGATTGTTCTCGTTCCACTGCCCCTGTCTCTGGATATCACGTTTTTTACTCTGTTAATCAGAGCAGTATTTTTAAATCAGAATTGTGGTCAGACACATCATGTTGAGAAATTAATGCATTGAGTGTATGGTTTTGTAAAATTTCCCATTTATGCTTCTGGGATGGTTTACGTGTCTGCGATGGTTTGCAACTTTCTTTAAAATATTCTCAAAAGTCATTTTTTTTCTTTGCTTAATTTTAAACTTCCCATGCTTAATTGAACGTTTGGTTTTGTTTTTTTAAATTGCCAAAAACTTATCTGGTTTTCGGACATTAAGTTACAGTTCATCACCCTATATTTTTTTTCTTTCACTTGGAGTAGATAGACTAAACTATCGCCCGGTTCACACTCCACCCACGTCTATTGAACAGGTGAAGAGGCTCATCCCTTGTTACCTGTTTAGGATGCGGTTTCCGGTTTTCTCTTTTTCCAATCTTTTCACTCTTTTCCTTTTTTATTTTTTTATTTTTTTTTTCAATTGGAGTAGATAGACTAAACTATCGCCCGGTTCACACTCCACCCACGTCTATTGAACAGGTGAAGAGGCTCATCCCTTGTTCCCTGTTTAGGATGTGGTTTCCGGTTTTCTCTTTTCCAATCTTCTCACTCTTTTCTTTTTTTTTTTTTTTCAATTGGAGTAGATAGACTAAACTATCGCCCGGTTCACACTCCACCCACATCTATTGAACAGGTGAAGAGGCTCATCCCTTGTTACCTGTTTAGGATGTGGTTTCCGGTTTTCTCTTTTCCAATCTTCTCACTCTTTTCTTTTTTTTTTTTTTTCAATTGGTGTAGATAGACTAAACTATCGCCCGGTTCACACTCCACCCACGTCTATTGAACAGGTGAAGAGGCTCATCCCTTGTTACCTGTTTAGGATGTGGTTTCCGGTTTTCTCTTTTCCAATCTTTTCACTCTTACGTAGCTCCCTGCACATCAGTGGCGTTACCGCCTTGCTCGGGGTGATATGATTAAAAAAAAAGATCAAGTACTTACTGCCCGACCCAGAGATTGAAGTCACAATTACTATGCCACCTTTTCCCGAACCAACGCACCAATTTTTTGCGGCCTAAACGATGTGATAACAATGATAACGATTAGGACAATCGTCCGCATACGACCGTTGTAAATAATTGTAGCTCAACAACCCAGCCCAGGAATTCAGCTTGAAGTTAAATTATTAGGATATTCGTAAATTTAATTTTTTTCATATAGATTAAAACATAAATTTTGTTTATATAGATTTTGAATTGTAAATTTGAAACTTAAATAATATACAACAAAAAAAAAGTATAAGAAAGTGTATCACGGAAACATTGTGCAAACCTTGAAGGCAACAAGATGACTCTCCACTGTCTTCACTAAGAAATTCTGGCGATTCACAGGTAAAGTTAAGATAAAGAATCTGGGGAGAATGTGAAACAAAGTCATTCCATTATCTTCCCCAAGAAGTTACGACTTATTCACAGATAATGAAGATCAGAAATCTACGGAGAATGAAACAGGAAACCACTCTACTTATCTTTCCAAAGAATTCATGACAATTCCCAAATAATACATAAAAGAAATCTGAAGAGAGATTTAAGTTAAGCAACATTGAACCTGGTCAGTACTTAGATGGGTAACCGCTTGGGAATGCCAGGTGCTGTAAGAGTTTATTGGCTTACGGCCATATCACGTTGACTACACCGGTTCTCGATCGATCACCGAAGTTAAGCAACGTTGAGCCTGGTCAGTACTTAGATGAGTGACCGCTTGGGAATACCAGATGCTATAAGCGTTTAGTGACGGATGTGCGTTGTGGTGCAGTGGATATCGGCTTGGAAAGAGAAATCGGTGAGCCGAGTGCGAATTCCAGTTGAATACCCTGCATTCACTTAAGCACTGGTACCCTTGGGAAAGGTATTAATCCGTCCCTTCCCTCCAGTTATGGGTTAAATAACAGGGTAGGACTTGATGACCCTGCCCTTTAAAACAAATCCCAATGAGTCTTGATACTCGAAAAGATAAAAGTATTACTAGACACAAAAACTTATATAAACAACAATAAATTGTTGAAAGAAAAAGTTATTACCAGCAATAAATAAAAGTTTAGTTGGCAATAAATGACCCGCCGAGGTTGATATGCCATAAAAACAAAACAACCAACCAACAATCTGTAGAGAGATCAACACAAAACCTCTCCTTTATCTTTCCCAAGAAGTCACGGCAATTCCCTGATAATAAAGAAAATGTATCTGTGGAGAAGGCAAAGGGAAAAAACTCCACTATCTTTCTTAGGAAGTCATGGCAATTCACAGAAAATAAAGAAAGGAATCTGTGGAACAAACAACAGGAAACCGCTCCGCTATCTTCCCCAAGAAATTACAGCTAATAAAGAAGAGGAATTCTGTTGAGAAAGCGACGCGAAACCATTCCATTATCTTTTTTGAGAAGTCATAAGAATTCACAGATAACAAAGAAAGGAATCGGTGAAGAAGGTAAGAAGTAATAGCTCTACTATATTTCCGAAGAAGTCATGGGAATTATCTTTCCCATGAAGTTTTTGCGATTCACAGATAAGAAAGAAAATGAACCTACCAGAAAACCACCCCCCTGTCGTAGTTTCTCGTATTGATGAGAGATTCTTTCCCAAACTTTTTTTTGTTTTAATTTCCTTCGAAATTATAAGGAAGTGTATGTGAGATTATCCCCTGAAAAACTGCTTTGCTCTGGTTATGTTTTCTTTTCGTTTTGATTTTTTTTTTTTTTTTTTTTCTGTGAATTCAAATTCATGAATATGGGCTATTATTGAAGATGGCCCGAGGCAAAACATGGCTCCAGGAGAGTAAGATTGATAACATCAGAAGTGAAAACTTCTGTAATGAGAATAGGGCAAGCAATGGAAGGTGAAAGCTGTCTTTTCGGGGAGGGGAAAGGCGGTTCGCTTCACATGTTGAAGCATCAACTCACGCAGGTGAAAAGATCAAACAGTAAAAACGACAGGTAAACAAGATGCGGACGTGATAAGTTCATGCGGGATGAGTGGAATATTTACAGGTAAACCAGGATTGGATTTAAACATAAAGCAAAAAAAAAAAAAGTTTACCAAGCAAAAAGGCTGACGGTTAATTAGATAATGTTGGAGGCAGCTACAGGCATAATGAGACTTTTAGTCTCTGATCGTAAAAAATGGCCCCTGGTGAGGAACATGACTATAATAGTATTCGTAATATCCATGGAACTTTCATGTTTAATAACAAAAAGAGTGAGTGAGCAGGATTTATTAAAGTGTGATCACAGCCTTTCTCTCTCTCTTTCTCTCGCTTTATCTATCTATCTATCTATCTACCTTAGTTTATTTTTTATTTCTCTTTTTTATTTCACCTGTTTTCTCTCTCTCTCTCTTTCTCTCTGTCTCTCTCTCTTTATCTATCTCTTTCTCTCTCTTTGTCTTTCTCTTTTTTATTTCTCCTGTTTTTTTCTCTCTCTCTCTTTATCTATCTATCTATCTATCTATCTTTTTCTCTCTTTGTTTCTTTCTCTCTCTTTATCTATCTATCTATCTATCTATCTATCTATCTATCTCTTAGTTTCTCTCTTTTTCATTTCGCCCGTTTTCTCTCTCTCTCTCTCTCTGTCTCTCTCTCTTTATCTATCTCTTTCTCTCTCTTTGTTTATCTCTTTTTTATTTATCTCGTTTTCTCCCTCCCTCTCTCTTTCTGTCTCTCTCTCTCTATCTATCTATCCTTGTTTCTCTCTTTCTCATTTCTCCCGCTCTCTCTCTCTCTGTCTCTCTCCCTTTATCTATGTCTTTCTCTCTCTTAGTTTCTCTCTTTTTCATTTCTCCCGTTTTCTCTCTCTCTCTGCCTCTCTCTCTGTCTGTCTCTCTCTTTATCTATCTATCTCTTTCTCTCTCTTTGTTTTTCTCGTTTTATCTCTCTCGTTTTCTCCCTCTCTCTCTCTCTTTCTGTCTGTCTGTCTCTCTCACTCTATCTATCTTTGTTTCTCTCTTTTTTATTTCTCCCGTTTTCTCTCTCTGTCTCTCTCTCTTTATCTATCTATGTATCTCTTTCTCTCTCTTTGCTTCTCTCTTTTTATTTCTCCCGTTTTCTCTCTCTCTCTCTTTATCTACTTATATCTTTCTCTATCTATCTCTTTCTCTCTCTCTCTCTCTTTGCTTCTCTCTTTTTATTTCTCCCGTTTTCTCTCTGTCTCTCGCTTTATCTATCTATCTATCTATCTATCTATCTATCTATCTATCTATCTATCTATTTCTCTCTCTTTGCTTCTCTCATTTTTTCTCTCGTTTTCTCCCCCCCCCTCTCTCTCTCTCTCTCTCTCTCTGTCGTTTTCACGCCCGCTCCGATTTTTGTGAACTGTGATTTAAAATCAGCTTCATTTAATCGAAATGTTGAAAAATTTTGCATACCACTAATAATTTTGCATACCACTAATAATTTTGCATACCACTAATAATTTTGCATACCACTAATAATTTTGCATACCTCCACTTGGTGCGATTTATGTCTTACTTATGAACTAACTTCCAGTTTTTTTATATCTTTCTCTCTCTTTTTTCTCTTTGTCTCTCTTTTCTCCTCATTCTCTCTCTTTTTTCTTTCTCTCTTTCTCTCTCTTTTTCTTTTTTCATTCTTTCTTTTTTCTATCCTCTTTCTCTCTTCTTTCTCTCTCTTTTTTATCACTTCTTTCTCTCCCTTTCTCTCCTCATTTTTACTTTCTTTCTTTTTCCCTTCCTGGCTTTCTCTCCTTCTCTATTAATCCAATAGTTTGTTAACTGACTGGTGTTACCTTAATCTACATCAAATATATACATATATATAAAGATAAACCCGGATATAAGAGATATAAGAGATAAGAGATCCTGTTGTAATGTATATAAAATAGCACAAACCCGGATATAAGATAAACTCGGATATAAGAGAGATCGTCTCTGGTCCCAAATTAGAGCCTGTTGTAATGTATATAAAATAGACCAAACCCGGATATAAGAGAAACCCGAATATATGATAGATTGTCTCTGGTCCCAAATTAGAGCCTGTGGTAATGTATCTAAAACAAACTAAACCCGGATATAAGAGGAACCCGAATATAAGATAGATCGCCTCTGGTCCCACATTAGAGCCTGTGGTAAGGTATATAAAATAGACCAAACCCGGATATAAGAGAAACCCGAATATATGAGAGATTGTCTCTGGTCCCAAATTAGAGCCTGTGGTAATGTATCTAAAATAGACTAAAAAAACGAAACTGGCTAATCATGTGTGGAAATTAAAAGAAAAAAACAGCAAATAACATGGTGTGGCTTACGGCCATATCACGTTGAATACACCGGTTCTCGATCGATCGCCGAAGTTAAGCAACGTTGAGCCTGTATTTAGATGGGTGACTGCTTGGGAATACCAGGTGCTGTAAGCGTTTAGTGAAGGATGTGCGTTGTGGTGCAGTGGATATCGGCTCGAAAAGAGAAATCGGTGAGCCGAGTTCGAATTCCAGTTGAACACCCTGCATTCTCTTAAGCAGTGGTACCCTTGGGAAAGATATTAATCCGCCCCTTTACTCCAGTTATGGGTTAAATAAGAAGGGTAGGACTTGCGGACCCATCCCTTAAAAACAAATGAGGCTTGATACTCGAAAAGAAAAAAAGTATTACTAGACACAAAACTTATATAAAAAAAACAACAACAATAAATTGTTGAAAGAAAAAAGGTATTACCAGCAATAAATAAATAAAATTTAGTTGGCAATAAATGACCCACCGAGGTGTTGATATGCCATAAAAACAAAACAATCAACCAAATATAACATGATGTATATTGAAAAAAGCCAAACCTTACAACGGTGATGATGTCTGCAGATTAGGCAAAGAAGAACGTTAACCATAATATCATTTCCAGAAAAACAATATTTGCTAAACGGAAGATCAGAAGTGTTGTCCGGATGTAGGCACACCAGAAAATATATTTTAGGATCGTACAAACCCAGATGAAAGTGTTTAAGACACTTGAAAAACTAATTTGAAATGACATTTATTTTAAGCCTCCAGTCGTGCGTTCTTAAAATTATCTGTTGTACGTTTGAAAATAATAACAACCTTGAAGAATCACTTGTTATAAAACGTCTGAAGATACCGAAGGTTTGAAAAAGGCGTTGCTTAAACAACTGACTTCCAAATTGAAAATATTTAAAAAGCTCTATATTATATATGTATTGAACACTATTTAATGCAACTGTACACTGGTCTAATTTAAATTTGACCTAAAACTGGTTAACACACACACACACACACACACACACACAGATATATATATATATATATATATATATATATATATATATATATATATTACTAAGAAGAAAGAAGGATGGCAAAGAATGGTCGCTTTAAGGTCAGTCAGTCAATTTAGTGTCATCCGTGATACACGCTTGGGCGATCATGTCTCGAAATAGACATGACTGACTGGGCAGAAGATTATCCCGCAGTAGGTTGCCATTGCTTACTGCGGTAGACTGGTTGTCAGGCAAGGCTATAGAATCTGTCCTGTTATTTAACCCATAACTGGAAGGAATAGACGGATTAATACCTTTCCCAAGGGTATTTGCGCGTAAGTGAATGCAATGAATTCGGCTGGAATTCGAACTCGGCTCTCCGATTTCTCGTTCCGAGCCGATGTCCAATGCACCACAACGCACATCGCTTTAAGGTACCAACAACAAAAAGTGCTCAGTACAAAAATCTACGAAGAAAATGTGGAACAAATTACGTACGATAAGGCAAAAAATTACCTGTCCCTATACTACCCGGGTTTCCACCGTTAGGTATCGTCAAGTAACACGTCTTGACGGTACGTAACTTTAGAGACCCGTGTAGTATAGGGACCAGTAATTATTGCCTTATCGTATATATATATATATATATATATATATATATATATATATATATATATATATATATATATATATATATATATTTTATTACAATACTTTAATCCAAAACCGTAAAGTAGGAAGGTAACTCCCAAGAATCTGATCCTAACTAATATAAAAAATTCTAATTTTAAAAAATTATACAGGAGGAGAGCTCAATGTAATTAAAATTACAGAGTTAATATAAAGTAAAATAAATTTTCAAAATTCAAAATGTTGACTGAAAATTTCGACATAAAATCCCTAAGAGAGATATTACGTCTCCTCAGCAACGTCGGTCTTTCAAAATGGAAAAAAAAAAAAAAAAATAAGAATAAAAAGAGAGAGAAAAAAAAGGGTAGAAAAACAGTTAGAAAAAAATTAAAATTAAAAATAAAAATAAAAATTTACAAAAAGACGGTTAAGACTTGAGAAATTTACGTTACAAAAAATTCCAGAAGTAAATCATGTCTAATTTTAGATTTTAAATTTTAGATAGAGTTTTAAGTGAAGAAATGGAAAATTTGGATTTGTCTGGCTTACAAAGGAAAGGGATTAGGGGTGGTATTAAATTGAGAAGAGCGTTAAACAAAAAGCAATATTTCTCTTAGGGATTTTATGTCAAAATCTTCAGTCAACATTTTTTAATTTTGAAAATTTTTTTTTTAATCATATCACCCCAAGCAAGGCGATAACGCCACTGATGCGCAGGGGGCTACATAAGAGTAAAAAGATTGGAAAAGAGAAAGCCGGAAACCGCATCCTAAACAGGAAACAACGGATGAGCCTCTTCACCTGTTCAATAGACGTGGATGGAGTGTGAACCGGGCGATAGTTTAGTCTATCTACTCCAATTGATAAAAAAAAAAGAAAAGAGTGAAAAATTGGAAAAGAGAAAGCCGGAAACCGCATCCTAAACAGGAAACAAGGGATGAGCCTCTTCACCTGTTCAATAGTCGTGGGTGGAGTGTGAACCTGGCGATAGCTTAGTCTATCTACTCCAATTAATTGGTTACTTTGAAACAATTTTGTGAACATGGCTTGTTGACTTTGTATTTGTGTCTAAGTGAATTTTAAAAAATACCAAAAAGAGCTTTATATTTTATATAATGAAAGTCAAATGAACACCTGGCTTTATCCCCTGACAAGTAGATGGAGTGATTGCTAGAGAGTCTGTCTATGATACTTTTGAGTCGAGACTGTGAGAAAAAAAAAGAAATTCAATCAATTAAGTGGCAAATTTTATACTTGTATTAAATCTTATATATATTAGAAAATTACATATAAAAAACAAAATGCCAGAAACATAAATAGCAACATAGAAAACATCATTAACAAGGAATGTGACTGTAGAGACAAAAATAAATATCTACTTAAACTCTGTAATACAAATTATTTACAAACCTTAAGTCTATATTTAAACTGGAAAACCTAAAAAATTTTACAAAACTGTCTTGACACATGTGGAAATTAAAATTAAAGTATAGAAAATATATACATTAATGATCTCCCTGATTCCATAAGAGCCCAAGTAGGTTTGTACGCCGATGACACCACAATTTACTCTCGCCTCCTACAAAAATCTGGTGTAGGCGTCAAAGCTAACCTCGCAGCCGAGATTGAAAAAGACCTTCAATCCATATTGGACTGGGGTAAGAAATGGCTAGTAAATTTTAATGCTTCTAAAACGAAGCTACTCTCAATTAACCATCATCGACAATCTCACCTACCTCCCATTAGCATGGACCAGGCTTGCCTTCCAGAGAGTAAAACACTACGCCTCCTTGGTTTCACAATTTCAGCGGACCTGAAATTGAATGACTATATCGAATCCATTGCTAAATCCGCTGCTATGAAAGTCGGTTCTCTGTGTAGGGCCCGGAAGTTTTTTCCGTCTAAATCTATCCTGCACATATATAAATCTACCATCCGCCAGTGCATTGAATACTGCTGCCATATCTGGTCGGGTGCCCCTGCTATTCTCCTCGGGCTTCTCGATAAGGTTCAGAGGAGGGTCTGAATGCGATAGATACCGACTTGGCAGACCGGCTGCAGTCTCTCTCCCACCGGCGCGACGTGGCTTCCCTGTGTCTCTTCTATAAATACTTTCACGGCTTCTGCTCCGATGAGTGGCAGTGGAATGCCTTGCTTGGGGTGAGATGATTAAAAAAAAAAAGAAAATACACCAATATAACTTGGAGCATATTAAAAACAGCTAAACCTTACAATGGTGGTAAAATATGCAGATTATACCAATAAATTGTCTATTATGTTGTTCCCAGACAAAGATTACTAAATAAAAGAACAGAAATTATATCCAAGTGTAAGCATACCAATAAATACCTACTACTTATACAATCAGGGATTAACTTAATATATATATATATATATATATATATATATATATATATATATATATTATACTCTAGCAATTGTAAAAAATACAATCTACAAAAATATGGAACGCATCATAAATTTACATGTCATCCTTTCTCTATACCGTTCCAATTTTAGTGTATATACTCCCGAAGCCGGGTTCGAATTCCAGCCGAATTCATTGCATTCACTTACGCACAAATACCTTTGGGAAAGGTATAAATCCATCTCTTCCCTCCAGTTATGAGGTTAAATAATAGGACAGATTAGGTTATATAGCCTTGGCTGGCAACCAGTCTACCGCAGAAAGCAATAGCAACCTACTGCGGGATAATCTTCTGCCCAGTCTCTTTCGAGACATGATCGCCTAATTTGTGTATCACGTATGGCACTTAACTGTCTGACTCCCGAAGCTAGCATGGCCCCTGCAAAATGATGGCCACGCAAATTCGTGAAGTGTTCCATGTTTTTGTAGATTGTGTTTTGTACATATTCTAAAGTTTCATTTATAGTAAATATGTAGTGCTCTATTTTTATATTGAGCACTATTTTAAATCAATGTTTTAAACGTTGCATTTATTTTCTTCGTTCCTCATTCATTTGTATATATGCAAAAATTAAAACAGACTCGTTATTCGATGGATAAGTTTAAGAAATGATACACCTTCACTGTACTAACAACACTCCAACATACACCACAAACTGTGATCTAATTTTCTAAAAATATTTTTTTTAATTAAAAATCCTATTGAAAAAATCGATTTATTAAATTCTAAATTAAGTTTTAATATACATAATTAGATTAATTATAAAAACGGTCCTTAATACACACATTAAACTTCACCTACTTTTTCTTTTATTTAAACCATATCACCCCGAGGAAAGCGGTAACGCCACTGATGTGCAGGGGTCTACGTAGGAGTGAGAAGTTTGGAAGAGAGAAAACCGGAAACCACATCCTAAACAGGGAACAAGGGATGATCCTCTTGACCTGTTCAATAGACGCGGGTGGAGTATGATACTACCTTAAATTCAAACACACCTGTTACCTATTCACCTATTACCTTAAATACAAACATTTAATCTGTCCTCCTACATAAAATTCTACTTATTACGCACCTATTACCTTAAATTTTTAACATTAATTTTTACCCCTTACATTAAATCTTACCGCAAACGTTGATCTAATTAAAATTTAAAATTTAATAGCAAAAATCGATTTCCTAAATCCAAAATTAAGATTAAATATACAAAATTAGATTAATTATAAAAACTCTGCTTAAACACCAAAATATTCTGTACAAAGTAAGCATCCCAACCCTGACCTGCTCCTCTAAGAAATCCAAAGGATATAGTCTAGTCGCAAAATAATGAAAACTTACATTCTAGCTGCTAATATTAAATCTGTCTACAAAACTCAGAGACTCACCTTTATCAATCATATTCACTACCCACACCACTTTCTTCAAAATTCTAACCGTCAATGCATGAGACTTATTCCCTTATCACTAACCCCCACCAACATCCCACACACAACTAACCAAATATAAGAAAAGAGGCTTTCCATTCCTGTCCACACCGCCTGATGAGACATTGTAGTTTCAATGTCGAAACAAATGTACTATTTGTAGTGGATATATAAAAAAAATTCTGTACATGTTCTAAAATATAATATATATATATATATATATATATATATATATATATATATTGGTTTGTTTTCTTCACTTCCTCTAAAAATACCCTGTCTTGACCGTATGTAGGAAATTCAGTACAACCGAGCATACCCGATCTATAACATCGAATAGCACAAAGGAAGTCTTGATTGGTTGCCGTTTTCTGGGGGAACTTTCATAATGCACGTCCTAAAGCTAGTAGCAAATCTTTAGTCTGGGTGCGGGCCAAATACTGATCATATTCGGTCGGGTAGCCTATCAAAGAAGTCTGTTGTTTATTTAGACCCGAAACTTCTAATGACATAGGAAAACAACAACACTGACGACGCACCTAGTTTCGGCACTTAAAGGTGTATTCTTATTAAGTAAAAAAAAGAGCCTTGAAGCAAGAGAATTCTGGTTCTGCAGAAGGATTAACATGGACCAATCATGTGAGCAATGACGAAGTTTAAAAAAAAGCAAACCAAAAAAATTTATACTTAAAATCAAAAAGAGACAGTTGAAATTCAATTTCTAGGATGCATAATGAGGAAAGGGGGCTTGAAAAATTGGACACTTATTGGAAAGATTCAAGGCAATAGTGACAGAGGAGAAACAACGCATAACCTTCCTGACGATGGTTTAGGAGAGACAGCAGAAACTCAAAATTTATTAAGAGTTTTTTTTTTTTTAATCATATCACCCTGAGCAAGGCGGTAAGGCCACTGGTGTGCAGGGGGTTACATAAGAGTGAATAGATTGGAAAAGAGAAAGCCGGAAACCACATCCTAAACAGGGAACAAGGGATGAACCTCTACACCTGTACAATAGACGTGGGTGGAGTGTGAACCGGGCAATAGTTCAGTCTATACAAAAACAGAAGAAAGTGTGGAGAGCCATGATCACCACCGTCCTCATAGAAGGAAAAGATGATTTTAAACGCGATATCTGCTTGTCCTGTTCAGTTATTGTATCAGCAAATCAGGGGTGGGGGTTCGGTTTTAAACTAGAAAGCTTCGATATAGGCATTCTGAGATAAAAACAGTGTATTTCTGACTCGTTTCCTTGGGAATAATCGCTTCGCCAATGTTTAAAAAATATGATTACTGGCAAGAAATAACAAAATTTTCTCAATGTAATTAACATGCAAATTAGTGTACTTTATCTTAATTAGTATTCATTAGTAATTTGCATGGTATTCTAAATATGGGCGACTTAATTAAGAAATATCGCGGCGCTTGATAAGTGTCGGTATTGATGACTAAAATCAAAAGAAAGAATTTAAATGCAAGAAAAGAAGAATTCATGGACTTTCGAGGAAGAAGACTTTCTAGAATTCATGCGCTTGTTTTCCTATAGATTTTTTATGGATAAACAGATCAGAAATGGCATTACAAATATAGGTTTCGATCTAAGGTTATTGGAAACCAACATGCTTCTTTTAGAATTTCTTCTTTTATGTGCCTTGTCCCTTCAGGACGTAGGCTGTCATGGCTTTCCACGTCTCCCTATCCCTGGTGGCTCTTAGCATGCTTTCTCCTGTTACACCATGCAAGCTACGTTCTGTCTTCCACTAGCTCAAGCCCCAAAATCTAGAATATAAATGTACAGAAACTAGCATGGCCACAAAATGAGGGATCATTTTATATATTGATTATAATTTAGAATTGATCCCTCATTTTATACCCACATTATAATTTCTTATAAACAGTTGGGATATATATTCTTCTTCTATGTGCCCTGTCCTCTCAGAACTTAGGCGATCATTGCTTTCCACGTCTCCCTATCCTTGATGACTCTTAGCACGCCTTCTCCTGTTACAACATGCAACCCTCGTTCCATCATTCACCTGATTAGGTCCTTCAAATATGTTATCCACTGCCTTCCTCTGTCTCTTTTTACTTCTATCTGGCCTGTCAGTATCAGGTTCTCCAAGCCCTCCTTCCTCATTGCATGTCCCAGGAACTTCAGTTGTCTCTTCCTGATGCTCAGTATTAATTTCCTTTTCGTTGCCATTCTTTCCAACACCTAATCGTTGCTCGCATGCTCAGTTCACGATATCCTGAGCATCCTTCTGTAAAACCACATTTCCGCTGCTCCAAGTTTTTCTTTCATCTTCGATGACATTGTCCAGCATTCACTGCCATATTGAAGAATTGACATCACATAGTAATCCAGTACTCTCCTCTTTGTCTCTAGCGAAATTGTCCTGTTTCTTAATACTTTACTCAGCTCCTGGAATGTATCCTTGTGCTTTTGGATCTCAGGAATATAAATGTATAGAAACTACTGTGGTCACAAAATGAGGGATCAGTTTATGTATTGATTGTAATATGGAATTTATCCCCCACTTTATATCCAGCATCCTTCTGTAGAACCACATTTCCGCTGCTTCAAGTTTTTTCCTCATGTTTCCTTGCAAGTCTATATTATGCATTCAATGAGACTTGTGTTACGATTTTATTCCCTCACTTACCATTGAACTGAGATCAAATTGTAGTATCAGTTCTCAGTTTTAATTGTATTATTAGCCATTTCCTTATAAGGAAACTATTAGCATTCGCTGATCCCAACATAATGAGCTACTCGAGTTAAGTTTTTTTCCCTTCCTGTCCATCGGGCTGGGATCAAAGTGTATTATCCGTACTCATCATCTCGTTTTCTTATCAGGAAACATTCAACATTTAATGATCATGCAGCCAATATAATTCTAGCTACGCTTTTTATTACCTCCCTGACTATCGGGCTGGAATCAAAATGGAGTATTTGCTCTCCACATCTCGAAGAGTAATGGTAATATTAACAATCTCCTTATAAGAAAAAATCGGCATTCAAAGATAACGCAGTCTGTTTTACTCTCGTTATGCTTTTCTTCTCATCATGGCCATCGGGAGGGGATCAAAGTGTAGTATCTGTTCTCCTCATCTCTAATGGTAATATTAGCCTTTTATTTATAAGGAAACATTCGGCATTCATTGACCAAGCAGCATGTTCTACTCTAGTTATGCTTTTCTTTTCCGCCTTGGCCATCTGGAGGGGATCAAAGTGTAGTATCTGTTCTCCTCATCTCTAATGGTAATATTAGCCTTTTATTTATAAGGAAAAATTTGGCATTCATTGACCAAGCAGCCAGTTCTACTCTAGTTACGCTTTTCTTTTCCGCCTTGGCCATCTGGAGGGGATCAAAGTGTAGTATCTGTTCTCCTCATCTCTAATGGTAATATTAGCCTTTTATTTATAAGGAAAAATTTGGCATTCATTGACCAAGCAGCCAGTTCTACTCTAGTTACGCTTTTCTTTTCCGCCTTGGCCATCTGGAGGGGATCAAAGTGTAGTATCTGTTCTCCTCATCTCTAATGGTAATATTAGCTTTTCTTTATAAGGAAACATTCGGCATTCATTGACCAAGCAGCCAGTTCTACTCTAGTTACGCTTTTCTTTTCCGCCTTGGCCATCGGGTGAGGATCAAAGTGTAGTATCTGTTCTTAGTTACTCACTTCCTTCTTACTGGCCTGGAAGCAATGACAAGATTTGATTAGCTTTGACCATCTAAAACCAGCTTTGTACCCAGTTACCGCATACGCGGGGGCTGGGTAATCTTTGACCAATGGCCTGAGCCTACGCGCTCAGGTTCTCCAGGTTAAAAACTGACATTGTGTCAAAACTCGCTCCAATGAGGGAGTAAGGTAAAGCAAAAGTGTAGTATCTGTTCTACTCGTCTCCAATGTTAATATTGGCCTTTTCTTTATAAAGAAACATTCGGCATTCATTGACCAAGCAGCCAGTTCTACTCTAGTTATGCTTTTCTTTTCCGCCTTGGCCATCGGGAGGGGATCAAAGTGTAGTATCTGTTCTCCTCATCTCTAATGGTAATATTAGCCTTTTATTTACAAGGAAACATTTGGCATTCATTGACCAAGCAGCCAGTTCTACTCTAGTTACGATTTTCTTCCCTCCTTGGCCATAGGGAGTGGATCAAAGTGTAGTATCTGTTCTCCTCATTTCTAACGGTAACGGTAATATTAATCGTTTTATTATAAGGAATCGTTCGGCATTCATTGGCTCACCAAATATTGCCACTGTCGTTTGAGATTTATGAAATCATTTTTGACCTCAAGTAGAAATTCATACCATCGCTAAAGTTACTTTAACTTTACAAAAAGCAAATCAACCCCAAATGGAGTATCACTGACATATCAAAAGCGTTTACACGGCCTTGTGATTGATGAAGTATTTTCCCACCTACAACAATTTTCCTACAGAAGAAACCTTTCTCGCCTCTCGCTTCTCTGTCGTTGTTGCTATGGCAAATGTTTAAACCATCTCTATTTCAGTACTGACCTTCATGGCTATATATTGCGTCAAATTATCCTGATTGGCTTTGTATTGCATTGGTAAGAAGCTTGAGTTTAAGTTTTGTTTAAAGGCATATCAACATCTGTGGGTTATTTAATGCCAAAAAGGTGAGAATTTATGGGTTTTTTTAATGTTCGGTTAGACCGAGAAGGTTGATTTAGTCAGATTTTAATGAATTTTATTTTTATTCTTTTTCATTTTAGAAAACTGAAAATGTCTTCTAGTTTTGTATTAAAAAATGTTTTGCTGAGATTTTTTTTCCTTCAAAAATGTGTCATTGTAATAATTTTTCCTTCAAAAATGTATTGTTGGCAATATTTTTCCTTCAAAAATGTATATTTGCTATAAAAGTCTATTTTTATGTATATATTTCTATAAAAGTGTATTTTTATACTTTCATAGTGTTTTGACCCCAGTTTGGGGGTTAACTATTTGCCCATAGCTGGGACCCTAACAGGTGCTACCACTTCGAGTCAGGGCGGACCTAGGAACAACAGCAATTAAGAGGTGGTTCCATGCTTCTCACATACTCCCAATCAGAGGCCTTGCTGCCCGATGCAGTTTACCGTCATGCCCAGGACCTTAGGATTCTTTAAGTGTTTTGAGATTTTTTTTTTTTCAAATTGCATTTGTTTCCTTTTCATTTGAAGATTTGGCTTTAGCCATGATATCCCAGGTAATACCTGGGATTTGTTTGTTGATTTTTTGTATTCAAAATGTTATGGCTATATATTTTTTCCTTCAAAATGTGTATTTTGCTATAAAAGTCTATTTTTATGTATATATTTCTACAAAAGTCTATTTTTATACTTTCATAGTGTTTCGATCCGAGTTTAGGGGTTAACTATTTGCCCATAGCTGGGACCCTAACAGGTGCTACCACTCCGGGTCAAGGTGAACCTGAGAACAACAGCAATTAAGAAGTGGTTCCATACTCCTCACAATCTGCCAATCAGAGGATTTGCTGCCGGATGCAGTTTATCATCATGCCCAGGACTAATTGGTTAGAAGGAAGTGTCACAAACACCAGGTGTGTTGCCCTGTGGAACAGGCTGTTGAGTGGATATGGCCGGTCACTACAATTTGAAGATCTTCTAATTTGTTTAACGCCCTGATTCCCAACCTTGTGACTTTTAAAGGTTGCAATTCGAGAATAATTTATTTACAGTGATATTTTTTCATTAATTTTATCTGAGTATAAGTGCGTGTACGAATTTATACATATATAAATATATATGTTTGTATTTACAAGTATTATTACGTACACTACCAGCCATAATTATTAGGCGACCCCAGTGTTTTAAAAAAATGATGTATTTCATGATATTTCTTTAGTGAATAATTGTAAATGAAAGTAGATTCTTTTGCTAATATTGCACAATAACATGTGCATCAAATGAATTTATAAATATTTAATAATTACTTATGTTGCAGTTTCATCAAAATAACCTCTTTTTTGCCTTCACAGCGGCTGCACACATTCTGGGCACTCTTTCCACAAGTTTTTTTTTAAATAATCCTCCGACAACTCACTCCAGGTATCCTTTAGACACCTAACTAAATCCCGAATTTTAACTAGGATGTTGCTTCTTCTTCTGTCCAACTCATCCCATTCAAGTTCAATTGATGAGAGGTCTGCTGACTGAGATGGCCAGCACAGAACTCCAGCATTTTCTTTTAATTTTAGATAACGTTGACACAGTTTAGAAGTATGCTTTGGGTCGTTATCCTGCTGAAGGATGAAATTTTGACCCACAATACGCAATCCAGAAGGAATTACATATTTCTGTGAGATTGAACGTTACAGTTCTTTCTTCATATTCCCCTTTTACTTCAACCAAATCACCTGAACTTGTGTCTGCAAAACAGCCCCAAACCATTCAGGATCCACTACGATCTTTCATCTCTGACTGTACACACTCATCTTTCACTTGCTCCCCAACCCTCCTCCGCATGTACACCCTCCTTTTACACTTAAACATTTCGAACTTAGACTCATCAGTCCACAACACTTTTGACTACTGTTCTGGTGTCCATTTTTGTGCTCTATTCTCCATGGTAACCTCTTTGTTTATTGTCTGGCCGAAGCAAAGACTTCCTGGCTGCCACTCGTCCAAAGAGACCCACCTCTTGAAGTCTTCACTTTACTGTATTTGCAGAGACTGGATCAACCCTGTCGGTATTCACTTCTGCATGTATTTGAGGGGCAGTTTTCCTCCTGTCTCTTACACTTTTCATACCTTTTTGAAGTCCTCTCTTACTGATGTTTTCCGTTTTCTCCCTGTTTTTTCTTTTTTTTTTTTTCGATTGGCATGAACTCTATTCCTTGCGTAGTAATGCTTCTTTTGGAAGTCAAGAGTTATCTTCCTCTAACCCTGCAAGTTACAAGTTACCTACTGCTATAGCCTGGTATTGAACTCACAACTTTTTGGGTTAAGTCACAGTAACTAGACAACATCTATATCGACTGGTCCAAGGAATGGAGTTCATATACCACAGTGACTGGAATAAAGGGTTCGGTTCGGAATTCCTAGCACCTGAAGAAAGCCGGAGCGTACAACCACCGAAACGTCGTACAAATGGCAAAAATATGAGGACAATAGTCCGAATAATGTAAATACTGTAAATACTACCTCATCTCAGAAATATAGACAAATAGAATGATCTATTATTAAACGTCGTACAAATGGTAGCAAAGATGAGGACAATAGTCCGAATAATGTAAATACTACCTCATCTCAGAAATATAGACAAATAGAATGATCTATTATTAAACGTCGTACAAATGGCAACAAAGATGAGGACCATAGTCTGAATTATATAAATACTGTAAATACTACCTGATCTTAGAAATATAGACAAATACAATAAATTTGTATGATTTGGTGGAGGGCAAAACTAAAATATTTATTATTTAACATTCAAAATACTCCTACTATTTTAAATCGAATTTAATGATTAAAATAACAAATAATTATTTAATAAAAATGCGTTAATGTTTTTGCATATCTTTTCTTTATGATTTTACATAGAACAATTGGAGTAGATTGACTAAACTATCGCCCAGTTCACACTCCACCCACTTCTATTAAACAGGTGAAGAGGCTTATCCTTTGTTCCCTGTTTAAGATGTGGTTTCCGGCTTTCTCTTTTTCAATCTTTTCACTCTTTTTTTTTTTATCAATTGGAGTAGATAGACTGAACTATCACCCGGTTCACACTCCACCCACGTCTATTGAACAGGTGTAGAGGCTCATCCCTTGTTTCTTTTTTAGGATGTGGTTTCCGGCTTTCTCTTTTCCAGTCTTTTCACTCTTATGTAGCCCCCTGCACATCAGTGGCGTTACCGCTTTGCTCGGGGTGATATGATTAAAAAAAAATACAATCTAGTTTTTAATTCAGCCTGCGTTTGCGAGGAATACAAATTAATCACAAGACCAAATGCTTCAAAAAGTTGGAATTTTGTTCCAGAAATAAATATTTACGTCTGGCCAGTTGTACGTTGCATGCTCAAGATTAAGAAATTCTAAGAATTTACTCTTCGCTGTTTAAAAGGAATAAGGACAAAAAGAAATTTTCTTAAAAACTATTGTTTATGTCCTAAAAATGAATTTAATTTAACGAAAATATTAAACCGCGAAGTAGGATTTTTGTCAAAGTATTTATTCAAATTCTACCGATTGGTTTGAACGAAACATAGAATTTGTAAATCTCGACAAAAATGTTAGCGATAACTTCGACAGCTTCGAAAAATTCCAGTTCATTGAAAAAGGGCAGACGACAATTCTACCCCTGCAGCTTATTCTCTCGCACTTCCCGCCTGTGGAACTCGCTTCCATATTCTTGCTTTCCTGACGGCTACAACCTTCAGGAATTTAAATGCAATGTCAATACTCATCTATTAACCATTTGACTCTAGTTCTTTCACCACACCGTGTATCCTTTCCTTTCTCTCCACCTTTGCAATTGTCATCACACCTGTATTCCCATCCATTTATTGCTCTTTTCTAACTGGTTCGTCTTTCTCTTCACTCTCTTCTACTTAATCTTTTTACTCTTGTGTAGCCCCCTGCACATCAGTGGCATTACCGCCTTGCTCGGGGTGATACGATTAAAAAAAAAAAATTTGTAAATCTCCACAAAAATGTTAGCGATAACTTCGACAGCTTCGAAAAATTCTAGTTCATTGAAAAAGGGCAGACTACAATTCTACCCCTGCAGCTTATTCTCTCGCACTTCCCGCCTGTGGAACTCGCTTCGTTACGGCGGTGGGAAGGTGACCGAGACCATATAATTACAATTTATGGCTTTCAAACGTGAAGAAAATACGTCAAGTGTCAACATGTCAACCGTAGAATTTCCCTGTTTAATATTATTCTGGAGTTTGCACAGACAGCAAAATTCACTGTGTGGTACTTTTACGTCACTGTAATTACTCTGGACACATGGCCTAAAAAGAAAAAAAAATTCAAAAGGACATTGTGTATTAACATCATAATTCTTGTTGAGTAAAACAGCAACACGTCAAGAAAGTGTAAGAAATCCTTTATACCGAACAGGACACGCTTTCTGATATCGCTACACCGGACACGTGAATCAGACTACATATCATGATGGGTAGTGGAAGCAGTAATATATTATTATTAGTTATATTTTATTTCCTTTGATTTAAGCAGTATACACAATTACTTTCGAGTCCCAACAAGAGACCCAAACTAAAAATGGATTCATAAGATTTTCTACTGGTCCTTTCTAGATAAAAACAAAAACAACGAACATTTTACATAAAGTTCTTTATTTTGTTACAAAAAAAAATGACCAAAACTCAGAGATAAATCACAAACAAATATTTAATTTTCGAAAACATTAAATATAAATATTTCTAAACTAGCAATATACCCGGCGTTGCTCGGGTGTAATGAAAGCTTTAAAACTAATCCATGATCCTGGAGCTCCGACACTTTGGATGTTGGCACGAAAGACTAAAAAGCAATAGTTGTTTCCAGTTAAAGCGAAACCGTAGACTGAAAGAAAAATGAATGGATGTAAGTCAAATTTTGATTTCCTGGTATCGACATCAAATAAGTTTTTTTCGTCGTAAACTGAATTTTGAAGGCTAAATAAGTCCTCTGAGTAAATGGTATCATGGCTGAGACTAAGAACTACAATTATACCTACTTAGAGCCAAACCCGAAGCAAAAACTAAAATAAAAGGGCTGAAACAAACACAGACATACAGGGAGATAAACAGACACACACACACACAAACTTTTATATATATTATCAATTTTCTGCACTATGGTAAGAAATGCAGCCTTGAAACTTCTGAATATCGTTTCTTGTGTCTTGGTCTATAAGTGTATCAATTTTGATTAAAATCGGACCACTCCTTCTATAAGACGATTTTTTCGATTATCGATTTTCGATATTTATCGGGTGTAAATCGACACAAAACCTAGCTAAGAACACTCGCAGACGCTCATAGTAGAACTGTGTAAATATTCAAGAAAATCGGTTCAGCCGTTTCGGAATCTATAGGTAACGGACACAGACAAAGTTCCATTTATAAATAAGTTGATACCTTTTAAAAATGTTAAATTATTATTATTATTATTATTATTATTATTATAGCTGTTGTTGTTATAAACTTTAAAAAAGGGCGTAACGCTATTATCTTCTTTTTTCTTTTAATCAATTTTACAAATTACTCTGTTGATTTAAAATGACTTATCACATTTTAAAATCCTAAGATGTGGTTAACTATGACGGGTCACGTCAAAATATAAATTTCCTTTTGAAATAGGATAAGAGTTCGCTTGTTTGTATTCGTTAGTATTTTAGGCATTTCACTTATTTATTTGTTCTGTTAAAAGAGCTAACCTGTTTTTAACGGTGTAATAGAATCCAGACCCCACCTTTATACAATTAAAATACTTTAAATTATCATTCCAGCATTCAGAAAAGAAGAGACGGTGACCTATCCTGTTAAAGACACAGACAATTGGCAGCCGGATTTCAAATCCTGGTTAGAGCAGACGGTATTTCTTCAATCATTTCAGACAATTCTTCTTGGCTGCCGTGTAAGTAAAACTACCAAAACTGCAACATCTTCCAATTTTTTTACGCTTTCTTTTTTTTTTCTTTTTTTTCTTTTTCAATTGGAGTAGATAGACCAAACTATCGCCCGGTTCACACTCCACCCACGTCTATTAAACAGGTTAAGATGCTCATCCCTTATTTCCTGTTTAGGATGCGGTTTCCGGTTTTCTCTTTTTCAATCTTTTCACTCTTACGTAGCCCCCTGCACATTGGTGGCGTTACCGCCTTGCTTGGGGTGATATGATTAAAAAAAAAAAAAAGAAAACAGTACCCGTGGTATGTTTTCGGGTGTGTTCTTAGGAAGAACATTATCAATGTAGACTGTTTACTTCTTAGACGATCATGGCCCTCTACATCTTTCCCTTTTTTTTAATGCCTACAATTATTTATAGATATTTTTTGAAAAATACTACAGTGATTTATCGTTACCTTCAGCACGGCTTTGAATTCAGTTTTTCTACTCCTAGACTGGTTTCCAGCCAAAGCTAAAGTGTACTCTCTGTCTTCATATAGCTGGCGCGAAGGATAAATATTAATATCATACCAAATAGTCAGTCAGTCAATTAATTGCCATAAGTGATACACGCTTGAGCAATCATGTCTCCAAAGAGACATGACTGACCGGGCAGAAGATCATCCCTCAGTAGGTTGCCGTTGCTTTCTGCTGTAGACTGGTTGCCAGCCAAGGCTATAGAACCCAATCTGTCCTTTCAGCTATGGACTGAATAGTCCATAGTTGAAAGAAGAGATGGATTATATTATATTATTAGATTTATAAGTAGTAATTAGTGGGGGATAAGTTTATTACTTCATAACTATATAAAATAGATCCCTCTTCTTATGCCCAGTAGAAGCTGTAATTATTTTTCCAACTTTTATATTCAGTCAGTCAGTTAATTGCCATATGTGATACACGATTGGGCGATCATGTCTCGAAAGAGACATGACTGACTGGGCAGAAGGTTATCCCACAGTATGTTGCCATTACTTTCTGTGGTAGACTGGTTGCCAGCCAAGGCTATAGAATCCAATATTCTGTATAAATTGTCCCAATTGTATGCCTTTATGTTTTTTATCAGATTTCCCTGTTCGCTCGACTCTCACGTAACTCTCCTCACACCAGTATTCCCATCCTTCTCTTAAGCATTCTCTGACACCCTCTGCAACCGGTTCTTCTTTCTCTTCCCTCTCCTCTTATGTAGCCCCCCACCCCACTGCGCACCAGTGGCGGTACTGCCTTGCTTGGGTTGAAACGATGAAAAAAAAAAAGTAAAACTATCTCTGAGATCTTAAGGTGAATTGGCATGGCGAAAGAAGCATTCCAGAAGTTAAGTAAAGTATTAAGAAACAGGAAAATTTTGCTAGAAACAAAAAGGAGAGTACCCGATTTCTATGTGATGTCAGTTCTTCAAAATGGCAGTGAATATTGGACAATATCAACAAAGATGAAGGAAAAACTTGAAGCAACTGAAATGTGTTTCTACAGAAGCATACTGAAGATAAAGTGGGGGATCAGTTCTATATTACAATCAATATATAAACTGATCCCTCACTTTGTGGTCACAGCATTTTCTATACATTTATATTCCTGAGATCAAAAAGCACAATGATGCATTACATAAGCTGAGTAAAATATTAAGAAACAGGACAATTTCGCTAGAAACAAAGAAGAGAGTACTGGATTGCTATGTGCTGTCAGTTAATCAATATGGCAGTGAATGTTGGACAATATCTTCGAAGATGAAGGAAAAACTTGAAGCAACTGAAATGTGATTCTACAGAAGGATGCTGCGGATATCATGGATCGACCATGTGTCCAATGATGAGGTTTTGGAAAGGATGGAGGCGAAAAGAAAATTAATACTGAGCATCAGGAAGAGACAACTAAAGTTCCTGGGACATGCAATGAGGAAGGAGGGCTTGGAGAACCTGATACTGACAGGCCAGATAGAGAGAAAAAGAGACAGGGGAAAGCAGCGGATAACCTATTTGAAGGACCTGTTCAGGTGGATGACGGAACGAGGGTTGCGTGGTGTAACAGGAGAAAGCGTGCTAAGAGCCACCAGGGATGGGGAAACGTGGAAAGCCATGATCGCCTACGTCCTGAAAAGACAGGACACATATAAAATATATGCTAAATGTTTATAAGAAATTATAATGTGAGTAAATGGGGGATCAGTTCTATATTATAATCAATATATGAACTGA
Source organism: Ascarosepion bandense (assembly GCA_037127315.1). Lineage (NCBI taxonomy): Eukaryota > Metazoa > Mollusca > Cephalopoda > Sepiida > Sepiidae > Ascarosepion > Ascarosepion bandense. The sequence continues at coordinate 288,911 of JBBBDQ010000837.1, forward strand.
TCCGTCACTTTGTGGCCATACTAGTTTCTATATATTTATATTCTAGATTTATGGGCTTGAGCTAGTAGATGACACAACGGGGGTTGCCTGGTCTTACAGGGGAAAGTGTGCTAAGAGCCACCAGGGATAGGGAGACGTGGAAAGCCATGATCGCCTACGTCCTGAAAGAACATGGTACATAAAAGAAGATATATGCCAACTGTTTATAAGAAATGATAATATGGATATAAAGTGGGGGATCAAGTCTATATTATAATCAGTATATAAACTGATCCCTCATTTTGTGGCCGTGCTAGATTCTATACATTTATATTCTAAATTTATGGGCTTGAGCTAGTTGATGACGGAACGAGGGTTGCATGTGGCAACATGAGAAAGCGTGCTAACAGCCACCGGGGATAGGGAGACGTGGAAAGCCATGATCGCCTACATCCTGAAGGGAGAAGGCACATAAATGAAGAAAGAAGAAAACTCCCTCGATTATTATTAAGATTTTTTGTTTTTTTGGTCGTCGGTACCGTTGACAAAATGTTTGTTACCTTCATCGTAGGAACATAATATTTTTCTACTGCGCATCGTGAGGATGTACGTTGTGATGCAGTGAATATTGGATCGGAATATGAAATCAGAGAACTGAGTTCGAATTCCAGTTGCATTCGCTTGCGTGCAAATACCCCTGAGAAAACTATTTATCCGTCTCTTCACTCTCCAGCTATGGGTCAAATAACAAGACAGAATGGGTTCTATAGCCAGTCTACCGCAGATAGCAATAGCAACCTATTGCGAGAAAACATTTTGCCCGGTCAGTCATGGCACTTTCGGGACATGATCGCCCAAGCATGTATCTTATATAGCACTTAAGTGGCTGACTGAGTATAATAGTTGACAACATGATTAAGGCTTCTACTGGGCATAAAGTAGGGGATTAGTTTTATATTGCTATGAAGTAATAAACTGGTCCCCCACTAATTACTACTTAATAATATAATACATCTCTTCCCCCTCTAGCTATGAGTCAAATGACAGGAGAGATTGGGTTCTATAGCCTTGGCTGGCAACCATTCAACCGCAGAAAGCAATGGCAACCTTCTGCTGGATAATCTTCTGCCCAGGTAGTCATGTCCCGAATAAGACATTATCGCCTAAAGCGTTTATCACGTACGGCACTTAACTGACTGAAATAGAGTCATTGTGCTCTTTTCATCAGACAGTGCCCAACTGACCCTACTATACTGTGCAGTCGACAAAATCAAAAATAAACAATCTTCATACGCAAAATTAAAAGTAAAAAATGGCGACAATTTGCCCATCGTACCCTGTATTTTCACTCGGAAATAATACAAAATCTTGCATCACTAAAAAAGAGCCAACAAAAAAAAAGCTGTCAATAGCTGACCGACTGATCATGACTATGAGTGTGCTGTGAAAACGTCTGAGCATGAGGTTACTTATAACTAGCAGTATAGCCCGGCGTTGCTCGGGAGTAATGAAAGCTTTAAAACTAATCCATGGTCCTGGAGCTCAGACTCAGCCTAAAGAATATTTGAAATAATAAAATAATTGCGACAATTTACCAATCGCACCTAGTATAGATGTATATATATATATATATATATATATATATATATATATATATATACTAGCAGTATAGCCCGGCGTTGCTCGGGTGTAATGAAAGCTTTAAAACTAATCCATGGTCCTGGACCTCAGACTCTTTGGACGTTGCCACGAAAGACTAAAAAGCAATAGTTGTTTCCAGCTAAAGCAAAACCATAGACTGAAAGAAAAATGAATGGATGTAAGTCAAATTTTGATTTCCTGGTTTCGATATCAAATAAGTTTTTTTCGTCTTCAACTGAATTTTGAAGGCTAAATAAGTCCTCTGAGTAAATGGTATCATGGCTGAGACTAAGAACTACAATTATATCTACTTAGAGCCAAACCCGAAGCAAAAACTAAAATAAAAGGGATGAAAATAACACAGACATACAGGCAAATAAACAGACACACGCACAAATATCTTGCCTTATATATATATATATATATATATTATCGATTTTCTGCAATATTGTAAGAACTGTAACCTTGAAACTTCTGAATATCGTTTCTTATGTCTTTGTCTATGAGTGTATCAAATTTGATTAAAATCGGACCACTCCTTCTATAACTCGATTTTTTCGATTATCGATTTTTGATATTTATTGGCTGTACCTCGACACAAAACCTAGCTAAGAACACTCGCAGACGCTTATAGTACAACTGTGTAAATTTTCAAGAAAATCGGTTCAGCCGTTTCGGAATCTATAGGTAACGGGGACGCACACACACAGACACACACACGCATACACACACACAGACACACACACGCATACACACACACACACACACACACACAGAGACAAAGTTCCATTTATAAATAAGTTTAGATATGTATCGGGCCAAGATGTTAGAAAAAAAACAGATGATTGGTGCTTGGCTGGAGAAACACCTGCTTAGAATTTTCGCGAAATATATCACAAATATTCCAGCCTGCCTTTGAAAAGTGGCCAAGTAATTCTTTCCTTCCGATTTACATTTGTCTTCTTTTCGACAACTATGTCTGTCTGCTATTTGAGTGTAAGACACGCACACGCACACAGGCGCGTGTGTGGACGAACATAAAAACACAAGCGCCACACATGAAATCTTGAGTCAATGCTTTTGAATAGCTTCAGATCTCAGCCAGCATATGGATGCCACATATGGCGCCCGATCAGAAATATCTCGGCTATCAGGCACATAGAACCATTTGCTCGAATTCATGAATAAAAATGGTTCCAAACGAATGAACTCTTTAGTTCTTAGATAATGCATTCATCAGTTTGGTTTGTTCGTTTAACGGCATATCAACAGCTTATGGGTCATTTAATGCTGAAATTTATTTTTCTGGGGATCTTTGAAGTAATAAACATATATGTTATTCTGCTTTCACAAGTGAGTACGTGGTAGATGATCCGCAGCATTTGTGTATATATATGTTTGTGTAGACATAATAATTAGAGACGGTGTTAGGTGTATTTCAGGTTAAAGTTATGTTAATGTTATATTTTGGGATACAGTGTGATTTCTTTGAGAAATTTCAGGATATTATATTATAATTTAGAACATGTCAGTCAGTTAAGTGCCATACGCGATACACGCTTGGGCGATCATGTCTCGAAAGAGACATGACTGACTGGGCAGAAGATTATCCCACAGTAGGTTGCCATTGCTTTCTGCGGTAGACTGGTTGCCGACCAAGGCTATAGAACCCAATCTGTCCTGCTATTTAACCCATAACTGGAAGGAAGAGATGGATTAATACCTTTCCCAAGGGTATTTGCGCGTAAGTGAATACAGTGGATTCAACTGAAATTCGAACTCGGCTCCCCGGATTCTCGTTCCGAGTCGATATTCACTGGACCACAACGCACATCCTCTACTACAAAGTGTCTTTGCAGTAGATTGTAATTTGTACATGTACTTTATATATATATATATATATATATATATATATGAAGTCAGTCAGTCAAGTGCCATAGGTGATACACGATTGGGCGATCATGTCCTTAAAGAGACATGACTGACTGGACAGAAGATTATCCCGCAGTAAAGCTGCCATTACTTTCTGCGGTAGACTGGTTGCCGACGAAGGCTATAGAACCCAATCTGTCCTGTTATTTAACCCATAACTGGAAGGGATATACGGATTAATACCTTTCCCAAGGGTATCTGTGCGTAAATGAATGCAATGAATTCAACTGGAATTCGAACTAGGGTCCCCGATTTCTCGTTCCGAGCCGATATCCAATTCACCTCAACGCACATACCGGTTAACCATATACCTTTAATAAAATTGACATTAATGTATCGGTCACTCTCTACTAACCAGCTAAAGATTGCGTTATTCATGAAACTCGGAGTCGTGCTACAGGTAAGAAAAATGTATATTTATCAATATCTTCTTAATATCACTGTTATATTACACTGAACTCTATTTCTTAATACCAGTACACAATGTCAAATGTTATATATCAAATAATATAGACATATTATGCCTGTTATTTTTTTTTTTTTGCAATAATCCGTTCTCTATTTATCCCCATGAAGTTTAGTTGAAATTCATCAAGGAAGACCCCGTAGTTTTTGTTAACACAAGTACTTTCGATCTTCTCCGAGATCATCCTAAGGGATGAACATAAATCCATTTAATTGTAATCGATAGAGATATTTATATTTGATACATATAATATATAATAGCATGTCACTGAGTTTCTATTTTATTAACACCATCCGTCACTGTGAGATATCTTATATCCATATTTAGTAATATATATGTGTGTGTGTGTGTGTGTGTGTGTGTGTACACATGTGTGTGTGTACGTGTGTGTGTGTAGAGAGAGAGAGAGAAAAAGTGTTACAGAAATGCAAACCTCACGTAGGATGGTTAAAATCCAAACAAAAACTTACACCTATTAGTTTTCCTAATATGTATGTATGTGATTATATATATATATATATATATATATATATATATATATATTAATTAGAGTTATAATACCAATATCGACAAAACTAATTCTGTCAAGATTATCAATAATTAAACTACAATTAAGAACGTCTTGAAACCCAGCGAGAACGAACAAGGAGGGAAAGGAAGGAGAACAAAAAAAGAAACAAACGAAATACTTGAGCAAAAAGTCAAGCATTCGTGAGAAAGAAAAAAATCACCCAAGACTTCTTATTATTATTCCTATATATATTGTGGGTTATTGAACAGGTGAAGAAGCTCATCCCTTGTTTCCTATTTAGGATGCGGTTTCCGGTTTTTTTTTTCAAATCTTTTCACTCTCTTTTATTTTATTTTCAATTGGAGTAGATAGACTAAACTATCGCCCGGTTCACACTCCACCCACGTCTATTGAACGGGTGAAGAGGCTCATCCCTTGTTTCCTGTTTAGGATGCAGTTTCCGGTTTTCTCTTTTCCAATCTTCTCACTTTTTTTTTCAATTGGAGTAGATAGACTAAACTATCACCCGGTTGACACTTCACCCACATCTATTGAACAGGTGAAGAGGCCAATCACTTGTTCCCTGTTTAGGATGTGGTTTCCGGCTTTCTCTTTTCCATTCTTTTTATCCTTACGTAGCCCCCTGCTCATCAGTGGCGTTATCGCCTTGCTTGGGTTGATATGATTTTAAAAAGAAATATATAGATATTTACTCACATACATAAGAATATTAATAAGTGCAAGATTTTTTGCTCACATATATATGTGCGGGAGTATATATATATTCAAATTGTGTGTATTTTGGCAGCATTTTTTCATTATTGCAGGTTTCATTGAATAATATAATATGATAAAAAAAATCAACAATTACTGTGATTTTTTGTTGTCTTTCAACGATATCAGACAGTATGAACGGATCCTACACAAAATTAATAGACAAAACTTGTGTATATTATTCAATGAAACTTGCATTAATATATTTATTCACATACAAGTGCAAGATATTTTGTTCACATATATATGTATGTGAGTATATATATATAAATATATATATCCATAGAAAAATTAATAAATGCAAGATTTTTTGAAAATATATATCGTTCATTCAGTTATGAATTTGAACACTCTCGGCTACTGGCGTATGCTTACATTGTGTATATATCACGCTAAAATCCGCCTGCCTCTACCAAGTGACCATAGCTTAGAGGTCAGCCGACTGAAGTCAATTCGGTTTGGTTTCAATCCTAGTTAGGAGCAATCGGATGTCTAACCGTACTGATGAGCTGTGATAGAGCGAAACATGACATATATATATATATATATGTGTGTGTGTGTGTGTGTGTGTGTGTGTGTGTGTGTGTGTGTGTGTGTGTTACTCAAATCTTGAATATTTGGGCAGCAATCTCTATTTTACGCAACTTTCATTTTCCCGTGTTCGTTACATAACACATACAACTACTCTACATCATACATAACACTACATACATTCTGTTACGCAAAAAATAACATTCATCCTTGAAAATGGCGAAAAGTGTGGCTGAAAACGCTCGGATAAACAAAATATTTGAACAATTTTTATATAATTTATGTCCTCAACAGAAAAAAACATCATAAAATCACATGAAAAATTACATAAAAAACTTAACCATAATACGTTGTCTAACTTTTTTAATAAAACTTGCATATAGATATACATGTATGTTATATATATATTCGTCATCCACATAACAGCTTGTTTCGCTGAATTGCAGCTCATCAGTGTGGCTAGACATCCACCTGTTTCTGACCGGAATCGAAACTCGACCGATTTGATATATATATATATATATATATATATATGTATTAGGAAAATTAAGAAGTAATAGATTTTTTTTGCTCACATATTATATATATATATATATATATGAAAATTAATAAGTGCAAGATTTTTTGTGTAAAACGTTTTGTCCTTTAGGAATTCAAGCTTCTTAATTCCTCCCTACCTCTACACGAACACACAAACACGCACACAAACACACTTACACACGCACGCACTCACTCACTCACTTATATATATATATATATAAGATGGCTTATGTGAGCCGAAAGCTTAGAACCAAAGTAATAAAAAATTATTCAAATGTTGCAGAATTTTTGGCTTTATTTTCAACTGAAATTAAAGCCAAAATACGACGTTTAGAACGGCTCATGATGAAACATAATAGACATTCATTGTCTCGTATATTTAACAGTATGTTCAGAAAATATATACTCACATATATATATATTAGGAAAATTAATACTTGTAAAAAGCTGATGTTTACGTTGATATAACTCTCTCTCCCACTCTCTCTATATATCTCTCTCTCTCTCTTTACATATATATGTATCTGTGTACGCGCGTAAATATATATATATATATATATATATATATATATATATATATATATATATAAGAGAAGGAAATAGGGTTGTCCCAACGAGAGAAATTGGTATAGAATAAAGTGTGAGAGGCTGTGAACGTTTAGTTTAAAGTGTATATTTATTTTAGTATAAAGATATTATACATATTATGATATTTAAAGTGTCCGTAATGGTATTTGTGACGCTACACGTGTTTCGAGTTTAAGATTGATTCTCTTCAGGCGAATAAATTTGTGGCTTTACATATTGAGTTCCTTTTATTTCTGAGGGACAAGTTCTTGTTTATATATAGGTAAGTAGAAAATTAAAATAAAAATAAAGATAAAGAATAAAGAATAAAAAATAAATCAAATCAAAATAAACAAAATTATATATATATATATATATATATATATATATATATATATATATATATATATATTGAATTTAATCGTTTTGCCGGCTTTTACAATAGTCATGATTTAAATGCGCCTTATTTTTCTATCGTTTGAGCTTTACTGATTGGCAGCCTTTTGGTCAGAGGGTAAATCATTCATTTGAATTATATTATTTTTTTTATTTTTGTTTACTTGGAGAGATCTGCGTGAGTGCCTCGTGTCCCCCAAGACTCGATTCTAAACTGATTGGGCAACGGAAATTCGCAAAGATCGATAGAAATTCATCAAAACCCTAATAAGTTTTGCCAGCTAAGTGATTGGTCGCTAAAACTATTGTTAAACCCTTACACACTCATGCACCCCTACAAAGACAAAAAAAAAGAAGAACACTCTCGCACTAGCAGTCAGAAAGAAGTGTCAAGCACACAAAGAAAGCGAGACTGCCAACACCCACACACACTAAGGGACACACAAAGCCATACATATATCAAACTCAATCAAACATAAATAGAGAGAGTGTACTCTCTCATATAAAATGGTATACAGAAACGCACAATCATTTCCACATACACCAAAACAGAGAGGGAATTACAAACATTTATGGGCTTACGGCCTATCACGTTGAATACACCGGTTCTCGTTCGATCACCGAAGTTAAGCAACGTTGAGCCTGGTCAGTACTTAGATGGGTGACCTCTTGGGAAAACCAAGTGCTGTTAGCGTTTAGTGACGGATATGCGTTTTGGAGCAGTGAATATCGGCTCGGAAAGAGAAATCGGTGAGCCGAGTTCGAATTCCAGTTGAATACCCTGCATTCGCTTAAGCGCTGGTACTCTTGGAAAAGGTATTAATCCGTCCCTTCCCTCCAGTTATGGGTTAAATAACAAGAGTAGGACTTGGGGACCCTGCTCTTAAAAACAAATCCCAATGAGTCTTGATACTCGAAAAGAAAAAGTATTACTAGACACAAAACTTATATAAAAACAACGATAAATTCTTGAAAGAACAAAGGTATTACCAGTAATAAATAAATAAAATTTAATTGGCATTAAATGACCCGCCGAGGTGTTGATATGCCATAAAAAGAAAACAAACATATATTTGTATACGCACACAGAGATTTAAGCACACGTACATACTTACACACAGAGTAAGAGTAACATTCGCACTCTACCAGACACGCACTAAACCATATCGAGAAATGAACACACAGAATCACGCATACAGCTACACACACACACTAGATAAATTATTTAAAGCCAGAATATATGTATTATAAATTTGTATTGAGATAGTGATGATTTTCTAATAAACCTTCTACTGTTTAATCCATAGCTAGAGAGGGAAGTGTTGTATTCACGCCTTTTTCAATGTACACAACGAACTCGATTGGAATTTGAACTCACCTCGCAGATTTACAATTGCCAGCCGTTATTCATTGCCCCATTCGAAAATTGCGGCACAAGCTATTCTCAGGTGGTCACTCAACTAGGTAAAAATCAGACTCGACGTTGCTTAAATTCAGCACACACACATTTTACTTTCTTGTACTTCCACTACGACACACTGTAACGCATGGCAATACATAATAAAATAATAAAAACACTTGAATCTTCGAATAATCTTTGGAAATATATATATATATATATATATATATATATATATATATATATATATATAATAATAATAATAATAAAACCGACTCTGTACGTATTCTAATCTTAAAATGTTACACAAGTAATTTTTAAAGACCACGAATAACCAGCAGAATCTAACTCCGTTATTGTCCTCGGCCATAGAGCTTTGGACAAAGAGGGAAAAAAAAGAAAACTGCGTAGGACCGACAATACATACAGTTCTTCACAGCAAAGAAAAAAAACCCTCCAACGGAACGAACCACAAGGAAAGAAAAGTGCTCGATACTAAACTAACCAAAAAGGGTTAACAAAAAGGCAGTCACGCAGAGCAAAAACACACGAAAAAAATCGCAAGATCGCCAAGACCTACCGCGGTTTCGCACAACGGCTCGTCAGGGCAAAGGCAGTCTTTAATAGGTGTCTATCTATTTATTTGATTAGTCCTTGGTCTGCCTTTGCCCTGACGAGCCGTTGTGCGAAACCGCGGTAGGTCTTGGCGATCTTGCGATTTTTTTCGTGTATATATATATATATATATATATATACATATATATACTACCGGCCAGAATTATTAGGGCCTCCCGGTGTTTAAAGAAAATATAAATAAAAAAAGAATAGTTCTTTTGTTAATACTGCACAATAACATATGCTGCAAATGAATTTATAAATATTTAATAATTACCTATATTGCAACTTCATCAATGAAAGAATGAAGAAAATTTAGGGTGATTCGGACGACATCATCTTTGCTTTCTTGTATTGAAAATTTTGCAAATAGTATGAAATACATTATTTTTTTTTAAAAACCTGGGTTATCCTAATAATTATGGTCGGTAGTATATGTGTGTGTGTGTGTGTGTGTGTGTGTGTGTGTGTGTGTGTGTGTGTGTGTGTGTATCTATCTATCTATCTATCTATCTATCTCTATATATATATATGTAAAAATATACACAATTATAATCTGAGATTAAGGACAGAATGGTTAAATAAAATAAAGACAAGAGGAAAACTATATTTTAAATCACCTATGCGTTTCGTCCTGTGATGGACTTTACCAAGGCAAAAAGATATATATATATATATATATATATATATATATATATATATATATATATATATATATAGTAATATTAAATATAGTAATAATACAATAGCAACAGAACTAATTCCGTCAAGACTAGCAATAATTAAACTACAAATGAAATCGTCTTGAAACCCACCGGAAACGAACCCGGAGGGAACAGAAGGGGAAGAAAAAAAGAAACAGACGAAATACCTGAACAAAAAGTCAAGCATTCGTAAGAAAGAAAAAAAACCCAAGACGAAAACCTTAACAATAAAGAGCTCAATACAAAAGCAGAGTACACAAAGCACTCAAAGCGAAAGTAGAGCAAACAAAATCTAAGAGTGAGACAATCACCTACCACGGTTTCGCTTAAAAGCTCGTCAGGGAAAATTGGCTCTTTTATAGATAGATAGATAGATAGATAAATAGATAGATAGATAGATAGATAGATAGATAGATAGATAAACTGAAGTTACGTTAAATTTTTTATGTAAATTTTTCATGTGATCTTATACATTTTTTTTTTTCAGAACATAAATTATATAAAAATTGACGCTTTCGGTTATACTTTTAGCCATTATAAAGGATGAATTTTATTTTAATTTTAACTGAATATTATAAATTGTTTTATGTATACATTTACTGTTATCGCCAAAAACGCTTGGGTAAATATAACATTCGGTCAATTTGTATATAATTTATGTCAGTCATTTAAGTACCATACGTGATACACGTTTGGGCGATCATGTCTCGAAAGAGACATGACTGACTTGACAGATGATTTCCTCGCAGTAGGTTGTCATGACTTTCTGCGGTAGACTTGTTGCCAGCCAAAGCTGTAGAACCCAATCTGTCCTGTTATTTAACCCATAATTGGAGAGAAGAAACATATTAATACTTTTTCCAAGGGTACTTGCGTGTAAGTGAATGCAACGAATTCAACTGAAATTAGAACTCAGGTCCCCGATTTCTCGTTCCGAACCGATATCCACTGCACCACAACACACATAATTTATGTACTGAGAAAAAAATTTCAAGATTCCATAAAAAATTATATAAAATACCTCACAATATCACGTCTGTCATTTTTAACGAAACATACATAAAAGAGGAAATGCTCACTCAATACATATATATATATATATATATATATATATATATATATATATATATATTTCATTTGTAAATGAGTTATTCCGCTACCCACGTTTCTACCATGAGTGGTGTCTTCAGCCGATTTTTGATAATTTTTTTTGTTTTTGACCGTTTACCGTTTTTCTTTTTAAGAACGCTCTTGTAACGGTGTTTTATTTAGATGCTTGCATTGCAGGGAATTTATGAACGCACAATTTTTAAATTAAAATGAATTATGGCGTTTTCATTCATCGTTGTATGAACCTCAGAGGCATTTCTTAGTGTGGATTTTTAATACAAATGTGTACTGCTATAACCATATTATGACCCAAAATTAAGTATTAATCAATATATATATATATAGTCTAGAATATTTTTTAGATATTCTACAATTTCATGGGTAATACGTATTTCGCAGCCAAAAACTTGCTGCTCGTCAGACCCAAATGATACAACAGTTAATATTCAAAATCATCCAAAAAGCATCACATGAAGACACTCACGTTCTCATATCGAGAATAGATATTTGTAAAGGTAATCTCCAAAAAAAAAAAAAATTCCTCGGTCATTCAAAAAAAAAAAAAAAGAAAGGAAGAAAAATAAAAGTATAGAAAAATCATAAACGGAAAAAAAAGAAAGAAAAAGAAAAAGGAAAGGAAAGGAGAACGAACAGTATAAAGAGAAAGGAAATTAACATTAACGTCTTAGATCGACACCATTGCAATTCATCTGCTTTGTTAGAAAAATTGGAAATTTAACATTAAATTTAGTTTTAAATATAGTAGGATGTATCTACGGTAAAAAAATAAATTGTAAATCATATTTTTAATACAAATTAAAATATAACTATTAGTAGTATTATATTATAAATATAGTTATAATAATTTAAAAAATAATAAATTAATTAATTAATTGATAATATATAAGAAAATGATAAATAAAATATTAAAAAGCAATCTTAAAAATGATTTTTAATAATATTATTAATAATAATAAGTATAAAATATATATACAAATTTTAAACAATACTACTACTAATAATAATAATAATAATAATATATATATATGTGTGTGTGTGTGTGTGTGTGTGTGTGTGTGTGTGTGTGTGTGTGTGTGTGTGTGTAAAACTAGCAGTATAGCCCGGCGTTGCCCGGGTGTAATGAAAGCTTTAAAACTAATCCATGGTCCTGGAGCTCAGACTCTTTGGACGGTGGCACGAAAGACTAAAAAGCAATAGTTGTTTCCAGTTAAAGCGAAACCGTAGACTGAAAGAAAAATGAATGGATGTAAATCAAATTTTGATTTCCAGGTATCGATATCAAATTTTCTGCACTATTGTAAGAACTGCAACCTTGAAACTTCTGAATATCGTTTCTTATGCCTTTGTCTATAAATGTATCAAATTTGATTAAAATCGGACAACTCCTTCTATAACCCGATTTTTTCGATTATCGATTTTCGATATTTATCGACACAAAACCTAGCTAAGAACACTCGCAGACGCTTATAGTACAACTGTGTAAATTTTCAAGAAAATCGGTTCAGCCGTTTCGGAGTCTATAGGTAATGGATACACACACACACAGACAAAGTTCCATTTATAAATAAGTTTAGATTTTTGGGCAGCAATCCCTCTTTTATTCAGATTTCATTAAAAAGTCATACAAAGTATTATGATAAAGTTTTTGGTAATGTTGCATGTGAACTTATGATTTTTTTTCTTTTGCGGACATTACATACATTCTGTTACATGTAAAATAACACCCATCCTCGATAATGGCTAAAAGTATAACCGAAAGCGGCCGGCTAGTCGAAACGTTTAGACAATTTTTATATAACTGATGTCCTCAAAAGAAAAACATCAAAAGATCACTTGAAAAATTGCATAAAAAGCTTAAACTAAATAACTTGTGAGTCATTATTAATGAAACCTGCATATATATATATATATATATATATATATATATATATATATATAACATAATGATAATCTACACATACTTTATATATACTTATATATACTTCGAGAACGACCTGTTCAAGATAATAAATAAAATCACCTTCCACGGACACAAAAACAAATTCCTCAATCACTTGGACACACTAGTCAGCAACATAAACAAATCCAATAAGGTATTTGTCAAATCTGACAAAACATCAAACTTCTACAAAATGGATCCCAGAGAATACAAAGAACTGATTAAGAAAAACTTAACTATGAAATACAGAAAAATAAATACGGAGCACCAAGACCACATAAACAGGATAAACCAAGCAGAGAAAAAATAAATAAATTAAAAATTAGCGACAGGGTCCCCAAAATGACAACAAAGGAGGCATATGTGCTCTTAATAGACCACAAACCGGATTTTTACCGTAGATTACCAACAAGAATAATTAACCCTACAAAATTTGAAATCGGTAGGATTAACAAAGTAGTATTAGAAAGAACCAACCAGCAAATAAAAGAAAAAATTCAACTAACGCAGTGGAATGGTACAATGGACTTTATCAAATGGTTTGAAAACCTTGGGGAAAAAAATAATGCCACCTTCGACATCGTGGATTTTTACCCATCGATTTCTAAGGACCTCTTTAACCTCGCCCTCGAGTTCGCCGAATTCTACTCGGACATCACCAAGGAGGAAATCAAAATAATCCTGAACTGTAGAAAATCAGTTCTCATCCACGACAACCAATAGTGGACAAAAGATTCAACGGATAATTTTGATTTATCCATGGGAGCCCTGGATTCAGCAGAATCTTCAGATCTGGTGGGGCTATTCCTGCTGTACAACCTCACTGCGCATAAAGAAATCGATACGAACAATATAGGACTATATAGAGACGACGGACTCATGATAATTAATGAATCTACTGGAGGTAAGGTCGATAAAACCAGAAAACTCATAATTCATAAAGTCTTTAAATCCTTCGGTCTTAACGTAGTGATTAACCCCAACATCAAGCGAGTAGACTTCTTAGACATAACATTAGATTTAGTATCGAACACTTTCCAACCTTACATAAAGAACAATTCGAACCCAATATATATAAACCCCAACTTTAACCACCCACCATCCATTATCAAACATATCCCATTATCGATAGAACTCCGCATTAACACACACTCATCCAGTAAATAAATATTTGATAAACACAAGGTAATGTACAATAAAATCTTAAAGGATAGCGGATATCAATCATCCAAAATCAATTTTGTTGAAAAATTCAGAAGTTAAAAATAGGAACCGAAAAATCATCTGGTATAACCCTCCTTTTAATCAATCAATTAACTTCAAACTGGGACATAAATTTCTTCAACTAATAGATAAGCATTTCCCCCAAAATATCCCTCTAAATAAAATATTCAATAAAAATACAATAAAACTAAGCTATAGCGGCTCCAATAATCTAGAAAAAATAATTAAAGTACATAACAACAAAATATTAAAAGCACACAACAAAAATAACTCCAACACTAATACCAATCCTAACCATAATTACAACCCCTGTAACTGTAGAAACCCTAACCAATGCCCCACGAACAACAAATGTCTAACGAAATCGCTGATATATATGTGTTCGATCTCATCCATGGAGAATCCTAAGGATGAAAAATGTATATCAGAAATATCATGAACGTATTTAAAAAGCGATTTTATAATCATCTATCATCCTTCAATAACAAAGAAAAACAAAACATAACATCTCTCTCCAAATATTTTTGGAAGTTAAAAGACGAAAATAAAACACCTAAAGTTAAATGAAAAATCCTTAAACAAACAAAAACACCTAAATCTATAAAGGAACCATGTTTCCTCTGTCTTCAAAAAAAATTGAGATACTTAAATATATGAACAGTAACAAGCTTTTAAACCAGAGGCATGAAACCACAGTAAACTGCAAGCACATCAGAGAGCTAACATTGCAATCATGCTAAAAAACACTACAAGAGCCAAAAATAGGACCCATACATATATATATATGTAAAAATAAAGATATATGTATATATATATATATATATATATATATATATATATATATATATATATGTATATAAAAATTCTATAAGGTTTAATATTAACTATAAAGAAGATGTATAACCATAATTAGTATTGACTAATAAAGTAAGGTTGGTAACCATAATCGGTATTAATTAATATTAATTATAAAGTAAGCTTAATAACTAAAATTAGTAAGGTTAATAACCATAATTAGAGTAAGGTGGATAACCAGTATTAGAGTAAGATCAATAACTATAACCATAATTAGAGTAAGGTTAATAACCATAACCATAACCATAATAAGATGAATCATATATTGACTAGATATGAGAATAGAAGCTTAAAATTAAAATAAGGTGTAGAACCATAATTAGTATTAACTAATAAAGTAATGTTAATAACCATAATTAGTAAGGTCAATAACCATAATTAGAGTAAGGTCAATAACCATAACCATAATTAGAGCAAGGTCAATAACCATAACCATGATTAGAGTAAGATTAATAACCATAAATATAATTAGAGTGAGGTTAATAACCATAACCATAACCATAACCTTAATAAGATGAATCATATATTGACTAGATATGAGATAAGAAATTTATATGAGAATAGAAATTTAAACTTAAAAATTTAATAGTGAAAAGGATTTCCAAACAATGATCTAATTAAAAATCAAAGATTTAAAATTAAAAATTTAATAGAGAAAACGATTTCCAAACAATGATCTAAATAAAAAATAAAAAATTTAATACAAAAACACATTCCCTAAACCCAAAGTTAAGATTAAACATACAAACTTACATTGATTGTAAAGTCTCTGCTTAAATAAAAAAATAAAAAAATATCCACGCCAAGTATTATCGGCTCTTCTAAGAAATCCATTAAGATATAGTCTAGCCAACTGATAATTAGAATTTACAACTGTCTAGAATCAAAGACTCCCATTAATCACTTTAGAAACACCCCAAATTAATTCCAACGGTCATAGACTGATTCCCCTATCTCGCTAACCCCTACAACACCTCTAACTAAATACTCTCCACAAAAAAATTCAACTGTCAACGAAATATCACAATATCAATAAACCCCAGCCAACACCCCTAACAAAACTAAATAAATATAAATGTAAAGGATTTCCAGTACTTTCCACATCGCCTGATGAGGCATTGGGGCTCCAATGCCGAAACGAACGTGCCTTCGTCGCGATTATATATAGAGAAATTATGTACATGTTCTAAAATATAATTTATAATAAATATTCACAGCTCTATATAGGATATTATATATCGAGCACTGTTTTAAATTAATGTTTTGGACGTTTGAAAGAATTCTTCGTTCTGTATTCACTCGGATATATATATATATATTAATGCAGGTTTCATTGAATAATATAGACAAGTTTTGTCTATTAATTTTGTGTAGGATCTGTTCATACCGTCTGATATACTTGATGGTGATGTCGTTGAAAGACAACAAAAAATCACAGTAATTGTTGATTTTTTTTATCGGGTCTAAGCTTTCGGCTCACATAAGTAAATATTAACAATTCAATTTTTTTTTATTGTTAATAACTTAAATGTTCTATGTTTACTGTGTGTTAATATTTACTCTTTGATAATGGCTTATGTGAGCCGAAAGCTTAGACCCGATAAAAAAATCAACAATTACTGTGATTTTTTTGTTGTCTTTCAACGACATCACCATCAAGTATATCAGACGGTATGAACGGATCCTACACAAAATTAATAGACAAAACTTGTCTATATTATTCAATGAAACCTGCATTAATGAAAAAATGCTGCCAAAATACACACAATATATATATATATATATATATATATATATATTGGATTCTTGTTGCCGTCTTCGCAGTTTTGAAAACAGGTTTCACTTAGTGGCCTCCCAAGGTTAAAAGCCCCGTCAAATTTGCCTCTGTTTGTCTGTCTGTCTGTCTCTCTCTCTCTCTCTCTCTCTCTCTCTCTCTATATATATATATATATATATATATATATATATATATATCAAAATCGAAAATGGCATGTAGATAAAATCCCAAAACAGATCATATTAATATTACTCACATTAATATTAATATTAAAAATGATCCTGATAAAGGATAGTGTTATTTATTTACAGTGCCAAATATGTATATTTTCAAATAAAACACCGAAAATTACATATGCCTTATGGCCATTTTAGCGAGGAATATGTCTCTCTCTCTCTCTCTCTCTCTCTCTCTCTCTCTCTCTCTCCCTCTTTCTCATAAATGTCATCTTCATCCAGGACATAGGTGATCACGTCTCTCCACATATTCCCTCCCTTTTTTTATGTCGATTACCAAGATTTCTTGCGGAAAATTGTGGTGTGATTTCCCGTTGTCTTCTCTGTGACTTTGAACCCGCAGTTCTCGTTTATTATAGACTGTTCGTCACCCAATATTGTGTGCCAAATATGCCCAGTTTTTAACCAATAGTTGGGGGACAAGTTTTTTGCCATACCCATAGCTATTATTGCAAACGTAACAGATGGGGTCGGAATTCGAAAAGAAAAAAACAATAAGATAAAGACTGAAACCCATGAAAATAATGAATGAATTACTAAGAAGCAGAAAATATGTTCGCTGTAGTCGACATATCCAAAAATTTAATTTTTTTCTTTGTTGATGATATTGGCCGTTCATGACTAAATTCTCTGGCAACTTGGCAGTTTCAGGATTAGAAGTTTCCAGTTTCACCAAAATCGGCTTCCGTAATCAATTCCCTCCGACCGTTTGGTTTTGCAAATATATTATATGTATAATAAGAGGTGATTAGTTTTACACCTCTTAATTGTTGTTATTCCCAGATCCACCCTGACGCGAAGTGGTAGCGCCTGTTAGGGTCACAGCTATGGGCAAATAGTCAAGCCCCAAATTGGGGTCAAAACACTATGAAAGTATGAAAATACAATTTTATAGAAATATATAAATAAAAATAGACTTTTGTGAAAATAAATATACATTTCTGAAGGAAAAATATTACCAACAATACATTTTTGAAGAAAAAATTATTACCATAGCACATTTTTGAGAGAAAAAAATATTCTCAGCAAACATTTTTGAATACAAAACGAGAAGACATTTTCAGTTTTCTAAAATAAACAAGAATATAAACAAAACATTTTCATTAAAATCTGACTAAATCAACCTTCTCACTCTAACCGAATATTTAAAAAAAAATACCTTCAAACCCCACCTTTTTGGCATTAAATACCTTAAAATCCCACCTTTTTGGCATTAAATACCTTAAAATCCCACCTTTTTGGCATTAAATACCTTAAAACCCCACCTTTTTGGCATTAAATACCTTAAAACCCCACTTTTTTGGCATTAAATACCTTAAAATCCCACCTTTTTGGCATTAAATACCTTAAAATCCCACTTTTTTGGCATTAAATACCTTAAAACCCTACTTTTTGGCATTAAATACCTTAAAATCCCACCTTTTTGGCATTAAATACCTTACTTTTTTGGCATTAAATACCTTAAAATCCCCACCTTTTTGGCATTAAATACCTTAAAATCCAACCTTTTTGGCATTAAATACCTTAAAATCCCACCTTTTTGGCATTAAATACCTTAAAACCCCACCTTTTTGGCATTAAATACCTTAAAACCCCACTTTATTGGCATTAAATACCTTAAAATCCCACCTTTTTGGCATTAAATACCTTAAAACCCCACTTTTTTGGCATTAAATACCTTCCCAAAATCCCACCTTTTTGGCATTAAATACCTTCAAACCCCACCTTTTTGGCATTAAATACCTTAAAATCCCACCTTTTTGGCATTAAATACCTTAAAACCCCACCTTTTTGGCATTAAATACCTTCAAACCCCACTTTTTTGGCATTAAATACCTTAAAACCCTACTTTTTGGCATTAAATACCTTAAAACCCTACTTTTTTGGCATTAAATACCTTAAAACCCTACTTTTTTGGCATTAAATACCTTAAAACCCCACCTTTTTGGCATTAAATACCTTAAAATCCCACCTTTATGGCATTAAATACCTTAAAACCCCACTTTTTTGGCATTAAATACCTTAAAACCCTACTTTTTTGGCATTAAATACCTTAAAACCCTACTTTTTGGCATTAAATACCTTAAAACCCCACCTTTTTGGCATTAAATACCTTAAAATCCCACCTTTTTGGCATTAAATACCTTAAAATCCCACCTTTTTGGCATTAAATACCTTCAAACCCCACCTTTTTGGCATTAAATACCTTAAAATCCCACCTTTTTGGCATTAAATACCTTAAAATCCCCACCTTTTTGGCATTAAATACCTTAAAACCCCACTTTTTTGGCATTAAATACCTTAAAACCCTACTTTTTGGCATTAAATACCTTAAAACCCTACTTTTTTGGCATTAAATACCTTAAAACCCTACTTTTTTGGCATTAAATACCTTAAAACCCCACCTTTTTGGCATTAAATACCTTAAAATCCCACCTTTAAAATGGCATTAAATACCTTAAAACCCCACTTTTTTGGCATTAAATACCTTAAAACCCTACTTTTTTGGCATTAAATACCTTAAAACCCTACTTTTTTGGCATTAAATACCTTAAAACCCCACCTTTTTGGCATTAAATACCTTAAAATCCCCACCTTTTTGGCATTAAATACCTTAAAATCCCACCTTTTTGGCATTAAATACCTTCAAAACCCCACCTTTTTTGGCATTAAATACCTTAAAATCCCACCTTTTTTGGCATTAAATACCTTAAAACCCCACCTTTTTGGCATTAAATACCTTAAAACCCCACCTTTTTTGGCATTAAATACCTTAAAACCCTACTTTTTGGCATTAAATACCTTAAAACCCTACTTTTTTGGCATTAAATAACTACAAAGGTTAATATAAATAAACAAAACTGAAACTCAAACTCAATTCCTATGTTCTGCCTCCTTGAAGCTGTTCTTTTATTCCCTTTCACTTGCATTTGTCTGACCCAAGCCTCTCAATTTTTTTTCTTTTCTTTTTCCTTCCTGATTTTTCTAGTATGAGGATTTTTTCATCTTTAATTTTAATTTTGTATTATTTTATTTATGTTTTTTATAGCTTTTTTTTTTCAATTGGAGTAGATAGACTAAACTATCGCCCGGTTCACACTCCACCCACGTTCGCTGTTTAGGATGTGGTTTCAGGCTTTCTCTTTTCCATTCTTTTTACCCTTACGTAGCCCCCTGCGTATCAGTGGCGTTACCGCCTTGCTCGTGGTGATATGATTAAAAAAAAAAAAAAAATAAAGCCTAGCGTCTTAAAGGTTTTATCTACTTGCTTGGGGGTGAAATAATTAGAAACAACGATTGCAAATGAAGAAAATAGGCGTTGTTAGTAAAGCTGAATTAATTGGAGCATTAGTGACAGAATAGGATCATTTTGCGCGTGATTTATTTGTTTTTACTAAAAATCTCCACGAAAGAGTGAAATGCTTAAACCGAAATGAATCTGATAGTTAAATATACGGTAAGTAACTTGTGTTAAAACGAGAAGCGGAAGAAAAATTAGCATTTACTAAGATTACCCCTAGTCTGACACAAGACCACGTAAACAGATCACCGAATAAAATCGATCTTCTCATCACGAGATAACTGTATGTTTGAGTTTTGTTTAATGGCATATCAACATCTCTGTGGATCATTTAATGCCGAAAAGGTGGAGTTTTAAAGTATTTTTTAATGTTCAGTTATAATGAGAAGGTTGATTTAATCAGATTTTGATCAAAACAATTTTATTTTTATTTTTTTGTATTTTAGAAAACTGAAGATGTCTTCTAATTTTGTATTAAAAATGAAATGCTGGTAATAATTTTTTTCTTTTGAAAAATGAATTATGGCAATAATTTTTTTTCCTTCAAAAATGTATATTTTTCTATAAAGTCT
>JBBBDQ010000837.1:312500-322500 GCA_037127315.1 Ascarosepion bandense
ATTGCTATTATTTCTTTTTATGATTATCAGTAAAATCTATAAAATCCTCCATATTTACAAATCTCTTAAAAAACATAACTGTCCTTATGAAAATAAATCTTTCAGGAACTAAATATAATTTTCTGAAATGTTATTTGAAGGTAATTAGCTGATTTACAGTTTATTTTCACATATTGCAAAACAGCATTTTTGAAGGGTGGTTAATGTTTTCATGAGGTGTTGAATGATGAATTGACGGCCCCATATTTTTGGAAATTTGTCTAAGGGGAAACAATAAACAGAAGACTGACACGAATAAAAGGAATACTATTTTTATAACAATTGTATGTACTACCCAGTAATCTTGCTACCCAAGCAGATTTAATCAGTTAAGTACCATACTTGATACACGTTAGGCGATCATGTCTTGAAATGGGCAGATTTTTTTTTCTGCAATTGTTTGCAATACTTTTGCAGTAGACTGGTTGCCATCTAAGGCTATAGAACCCAATCTGTCCTACTATTTAACCCATAATTGGAGGGAGAATTGATGGATTACCTAAATTTATTTATAAATAGAACTTTGTCTCTGTGTGTGCCTGTGTGTGTGTCTGTGTGTGTATCCGTTACCTATAGACTCCGAAACGGCTGAACCGATTTTCTTGAAAATGTACACAGTTGTATTATAAGTGTCTGCGAGTGTTCTTAGCTAGGTTTTGTGTCGAAGTACACCCGATAAATATTGAAAATCGATAATCGAAAAAATCGAGTTATAGAAGGAGTGGTCCGATTTTAATCAAATTTGATACACTCATAGTCAAAGACATAAGAAACAATATTCAGAAGTTTCAAGGTTGCAGTTCTTACAATAGTGCAGAAAATCGATAATATATATATATATATATATATATATATATATATATATATATATATATATGAAAGGCAACATATATGTGTGTGTGTCTGTTTATCTGCCTGTATGTCTGTATTTTTTCAGCCCTTTTATTTTAGTTTTTGCTTCGGATTTGGCTCTAAGTAGGCATAATTGTAGTTCTTAGTCTTAGCCATGATACCATTTACTCAGAGGACTTATTTAGCCTTCAAAATTCAGTTTATGGCAAAAAAACTTATTTGATATCGATACCAGTAAATCAAAATTTGACTTCCATCCATTCATTTTACTTTCAGTCTACGGTTTCGCTTTAACTGGAAACAACTATTGCTTTTTAGTCTTTCGTGCCAACGTCCAAAGAGCCTGACCTCCAGGACCATGGATTAGTTTTAAAGCTTTTATTACACCCGAGCAACGCCGGGCTATACTGCTTGTATTATCATATTAATAAGTAGTAATTTGTGGAGTATCACTTTATTCCTTCATAACAATAGAAAACAGATCCCTCACCTTAGATTCAACAGAAGCATTAATTGTGTTCGTTTCCGATTATATTTATTTGTAATAATTCTAGTGGGTGGGGGGGGGGGTCAGTTTATTATTTCATAACGTTAGAAAACCGACCCCCATTTTATGCCCAGTAAAGGCTTTAATTCTGTTTCCAACTATTATATTCAGTCAGTCAGATAAGTGCCATACGTGATACACGCTTTGGCGATCATGTCTTGAAAGAGACATGACTGATTAGGCAGGAGTTTTTTTCCTGCAGTGGGTTGCCATTACTTTCTGTGGTCGACTGGTTTCTAGCCAAGACTCTAGAACTCAATCGTTTCTACTATTTAATCGATAGCTGGAGAGAGAAGCAACGGATTAAAACCTTTCCCTAGGGTATTTGCGCGTAAATTTAAACTCGGTACTCTTATTTCTCGTTCCAAGTCGATATCCACCGCACAACAACACACATCATATGCAAGACAAAAAGAATTTCTCAGAAGTTCAAGAAATTAAATGAATGGAGCTAACATATATATATATATAGATAGATAGATAGATAGATAGATAACCTAAAGCGCCAACAAACCTACCTTGGTTGCACCTAACTGGATCTTCAGGGAAGCCAATCTTCCCTGAAGATCCCGTCAGGTGAAACCTTGGTAGGTTTGTTGGCTCTTTAGGTTATTTACTTTATCTGCTCTGCTTATGCATTAAGCGCTTTTTTGTTATAGATTACTCGTCTAAGATTTTTTTCTTTTCTTTGGGCTACGTACTTTGACTGATGTTCACGAGCTTAGCTCTCTGTTTTTTTTACGTCCAGTTTTTCCTTCCGCGTATATAGTATATATTCGAGTTTGTTTTTTTTCGAAACGAGTATAGTGATAAGTTTATATATATATATATATATATATATATATATATATATATATATATATATATATATATATTCATAGATGGACAACTTAAAGCACGGACAGTTTGAAGTTTTCTCTGGCATTCTGACGATGAGATTATAGTCTCGAAATATATATAAATATAAATAAACAGGTCATACAAACCCCTCCCGACCTTCCTTTATTTCATTCAACGCATTGTGACAGCCTTCAAGACATAAAACACACACACACACACACACACACACACACACACACACACACACAGAGTTAGTTTTTGAAGGCTGTCACAATGATTTGCCGCTGTTACTATGAACTGTTAGCACTCTGCCTTCGGATAGAGGGCGCTCTCTGCTTCCGAGCAGGGAGTACTAAGCCAGCCGTGGTTCCGCCGAAGGGTAGAATCACGACTCGGTAATAATAGACAGACATTTTTTGCCCCGGCTATATGGTCGGGAAGACCCACTATAAAATGACCTTGTGTCACATCTAACTTTGCGTGGGAAGGTTGGTAAATACCGTCACAATGCCTTTGGTGAAATAAAGGAAGGTAAATAAGTTATTGGATATTACCTGTTTATTACTCATTAATATTTCGAGATTAAAATCTCATCTTCAGAATGTTTGAGTGTTTGTGTTTCAGTTCGTGCCTTTCAGCAAATGGTCCCTCCTGGCTGCTGCTGCTGTTGTTAATTGTAGTGTGTGTGTGTGTGTGTGTGTGTGTGTGTGTGTGTGTGTGTGTGTGTGTGTGCTAGGGCATGTATGTGTGTGTGTTTATGGTGTGTGTATATGTGTGATTGATAGTTGGGATTTTTATTCCCATGAACCTCGAGTTAACTTAAACTCAGGTCCAAACGGTCAGTTTGTTAATATGCACCTGATGATTGCATAACGCATGAAACCCCGAGTCGTGCCGTCGACGTAGGACAATATGTATATTTATTAATATGTATAAAAGATTTCTGTTCATAGAACATTGAGCACGGTTATATTAACACCTGATAAATAATAATAATATTATTATGGTGCCCTATCTACATTGGAATGAACTCTTCCTCCTTCATAAATATTAATCTGCGAGGCTTCCTAAAGGAGGCAGTCGAGACCCAGTGTAACTGGACAGTTCGGACGTACACTTCTATCTGCTGACTAATAACACTCTTATTTTGTATATTTGTTCTGTTATTCCAATGCGGTGGTTCAACCTAGCTTCTTCTTTTCATGTCTTTCTTCCTGGCCTTGACAGGCCAAAACAAATATTATATCTGTGTGTACCCTCATATGTATATTTATTAATTCACATAACGCTCTCTCACTCTCTCTGTATATATATATATATACGTGTATGTATATGTGTGTGTGTGTGCGTATGTGTGTGTGTGTGGGGGGGATTTAGAAGTATATGATTGAAGGGACACGGCACATAGAAGTAGAAGAAGCCCCCCTAAACGTAGAAAATTTATCTATTAATGTTCCAGTAAAATATTTTTAAAAAATTCTTTATTATAATCAATATAAAAACTGATCCCTCACTTTTTGGCCATGCTAGTTTCTCTATATTTATATTCTAGATTTATAGGCTTGACCAAGTGGATGGCATAGCGGGTTTTGGAAAGAGTAACAGGAGAATGCGTGTTAAGAGCCGCTAAGGATGGGAAGGTGTGGAAGGCCATCATCGCCTACGTCTTGAAGGGTCACAGCACATAGCAGAAGAAAAAGAAGCCTTCCTAGACGAAGAAACTTATTTATTAATACTCTCGTAAAATATAAAGTGGGGGATCAGTTCTATGTTATAATCAAAGTATAAACTGACCCCTCACTTTGTGGTCATGATAGTTTCTATACATTTATATTCTAGATTTATGGGCTAGAGCAAGCAGATGGCAGAGCGGGGATTGGCTGAGGTAACTAGGGATAGGGAGATGTGGAAGACCGTGATCGCCTACGTCCTGAAGGGACACGGCACACAGCAGAAAAAGAAATTATGGTCTCGCGTTTTTAATCAAAATTTCAAAGGATCTAAAAAGGATAAATATAAAATTTCTCTATCAAAACATTCATTGATCTTTAGTCTTTACTAACATCACAGCCCGGCGTTGCCCGGCGGTGCACCTCAGGACATTTAATTTTTTATTAGATGATTAAAGCAACATGTTGTAGTCGCCGCCTCACTTTAAAACTCAGTTATATAAAAACATAATAATTATATAAAAAATTGTTGTTTAACGATTGTTCAAAAATTCCATTAAAAAAATATGTTTTCTTTTGTTTTGCGTAAACGTGAGTTGATGTTTTGTGTGACATTGTAAACGACAGTGCGTTTGTTTTTGTTTCAAAATTACGGGGGAAAATATTTACTTTTTTTATTGACTAAATGAATTTCAGAAATTTTCGAAAATATTTAAAAATGTAGATCTTTAATTTTAGCGAAAAAAAAAGCTTTTTTTTTAAATTTTATTTTCTGAAGTATGAAATATTAAATCTGAAAAAAAAAAAGACTTAAATAATTAAATTAACCCTTGGCACTTTTTTTTCTTTTTACATATTTTGTTTTTGTTTGAACAAACACTTTTTTTTAAATATTTCTTTTGTTTTAAAATTATGGGGAAAATATTCCCATTCTTTATGTTAACCAAATGAATTTTTAAAACGTCGGAATAAAAATTAAATACAAAGACTCATTTTTTTTGTCTTTTAATAAAAAATATTTTAGTCGCGTTTGATACGTGTGATTTGATTCCTGTGACGTAATTCAGCAACCATCTTAGATGTTTTATGGAGCAAATGTAAACAATCGGCTCCATTGGCCAAAAAGTGCAAAAGGGAAAATTGCTGAACTTAAACTCAAAAAGTATGTGTCGACCTGGCTTCCCTGTAGATATGTGTCTCTAGAAAGTTTGAATGGTGTAGCTTAAAAATGTAGGCGTGCATAGGTTACAGTCACACACAGACTCACAGATTGCCTTATATATATATATATATATATATATATATATATATAACAACTCAAAGGTTTTAACGATTACATTTTATTTGTATGTTTTATGCATTTTTATTCATCATTCATCCTCTTTTATAGCGAATATTTAGAGGTACCTATATTTCATTTATCAAATATATAATTTCCAAGTGACTATGCGAGATACAGTAAGCGGCAACACGCGGAACGTGATGTTTAAAAAGAGGTAAACTGATAACATAGCTTACAGAGAAGTTCTTTGAAAATGGCTATTGAGATTAAACTGACGGCTCACAAACTTGGGACCGCGGACCCCTAGGGGACCGTGAAGGGGCTTCGAGGGGACCGCGAAGAGGCCACTCAGTTGAAATTATTGGCTATTTGAGATTGTTACCAAGTCATAATGGCAGCGTTTTTGTTGGAAAGGGAGATTATATAAAAAGTATCAGGATATATATTTTTATTTATTTAAGGATATAAATTCTCTTCTATCTCCAAAAGTATTCGTCCGTCTCATACACATGGGTATCTCAAAGACATTCAGATAAACACCTTAAGACAAGATGCCCTGTTCATCGTCAGGTTTATTAAATGCCAAAAGTTTAAAACTAGAAAAAGAAAATAAATACACGTCAAATTAATTTAATGTGAATAACATACAAATAAAAGAATAGCAAAGAATATGACAAAAGCAACCGCAGGCATAAACTTAAAGATCCTTTAAGCGACCGCAGGCATGAACATAAAAATCCTTTGTCTAAATTGGTAAAAGTTGTTTTCTTGGATATGTATAAAGTTTGCTAAAGGAATACATTTTAATGTTGCAGTGAGTTAACCTGGGGTTGAAACAAAGAAAAGAGTGCTGGGCTGCTACGTGATGTCAGTTCTTCAATACGGCAGTGAATGCTGGACAATATCATCGAAAATGTGGACAAAACTGGAAGCGGCGGAAATCTGGTTCTACAGAAGGATGCTGCGGATATTGTGGACCGATCATGCAAGCAATGATGAGGTATTGGAAAGAATGGCAACAAAAAGGAAATTAATACTGAGCATCAGGAAGAGACAACTGAAGTTCCTAGGACACGCAATGAGGAAGGAGAGCTTGGAGAACCTGATACTGACTGGCCAGATAGAAGGAAAAAGAGACAGAGGAAAGCAGCGGATAACATATTTGCAGGGCCTGATCAGGTGGATGACGGAACAGAGGCTGACAGGAGTAACGGGAGCAAACATACTAGGAGCTACAAGGGATAGGGAGACGTGGAGTACCATGATCGCCTACGTCCTGAAAGGAAAGGACACATAGAAGAAGAAGAAGAAGAAGAAGAGTTAACCTGGAAAAAGAAGTTAAATGAAGGATACATTTGGCAAAAGTGTTTGCACAATGGACTTGTAAAGAAAAGGATTCTTCATCCTTTTCTCATACAGAAATACACGCGTAAAAAATATGGCTACTTTAAAGAAATGTTTTCAAATAATGACATGACATGATAATAAAACAGACCAGACGTTCTCAAACTAGGGTCCGCGGTCCCCTAGGGGACCGCGAAGAGACCACTCAGTTGAAATTATTGGCTATTTGAGGTTGTTACCAAAACATAATGGCAGCGTTGTTGTTGGAAAGGAAGATTTTATCTTTTCATCTCCAGCTCTCCGGCTTACGGTCATATCACGTTGAATACACCGGTTCTCGCTCGATCACCGAAGTTAAGTAACGTTGAGCCTGGTCAGTACTTAGATGGGTGACCGCTTGGGAATACCAGGTGCTGTAAGCGTTTAGTGACGGATGTGCGTTGTGGTGCAGTGGATATCGGCTCGGAAAGAGAAATCGGTGAGCCGAGTTCGAATTCCAGTTGAATACCCGGCATTCACTTAAGAACTGATACCCTTGGGAAAGGTATTAATCCGTCTCTTTCCTCCAGTTATGGGTTAAATAACTGCTCTTAAAAACAAATCCCAATGAATCTTGATTCTCGAAAAGAAAAAGTATTACTAGACACAAAACTTATATATATAAAAAAAAACAATAAATTGTTGAAAGAAAAAGGTATTACCAGCAATAAATAAATAAAATTTAGTTGGTAATAAATGACCCGCCGAGGTGTTGATATGCCATAAAAACAAACCAACTCTCGCTTATTTAACACCTTTTGTATGCATTATTTTTATTTCTTGAGTTACCTCCCTTAGTTCTGTTTTGGACCTTGTTTATGTTGTAGTTATGTTATAAGGGGAAAAGCCGTTGTAAATTGGTTGCCATTTTTTGAATAAATTTTTTTTATTTCAGTTGTTATTAATTGAATAAATATTTGTTTGCCAAAAATGTTTTCTTTCGGTCGCCTATATGTTAACTGTCGTAAATATAAAAGGGTCCGCGATCCATCTAAAATATTATAAAGAGACCGCCACGCAAAAAATCCTAAAATCGTTTGAGAATCACTGGATTAAACGAAAGTTACTCAATTAAGAAAAAGATTATATTGCAATGACAGCCGGAAACCTGGAAAATTATTAGACGCTTTAAAAGTATAAATAAAGGAATCATTGTTTTTTTTTTTTGTTTATGTTTTTTTCTGAAATTTTCATAAACGAAAAATTACAACTGAATTACACATGTCCCCCTCCCTCTCCCCCTCTCTCTCTCTCACTCTCTCTCTATTTCTCTCTCTCTCTCTCTCTCTCTATATATATATATATATATATAAAAGAATAACTAAGGCAGACACGTTATGCTATTGTAAATCGGAAGTTTATGTCTATTTCAGGCGAACCATCATCAGCTTTGGTCTTTATTTTACAAAGGATTTGACACAAAAATTTCGTGTAAAATCCTCCGTAAAATAAAGACGAAAGGATTTTACACGAAAATTTCGTGTAAAATCCTTTGTAAAATAAAGACGAAAACTGATGATGGTTCGCCTTAAATAACGTGTCTACCTTAATTTTTCTTATATTTGGTTTACATGTATTTATATACATATATATTTAGAGCACTCTTAGAGAGTTATCCTATTACTGTATGTACAGGATACTCCTTTGGCTTCTTCTATACCCACACTGCATGGTGATATATATATATATATATATATATATATATATATATATATATATATATATCAGGCTGAACCCTAACCCAGCCGAGAATGATATATATACACAAAAAGAAAACAAAATAAATTACTACGTAACAGTCAAAACACGCGGAAAAATAACAGCAGAAGAGACATCAACACGAATTGCTATGGAAGATTTTTATAATTAAACAGTTCATATATTTATATCTAACGGCCTGAATAATCGAAAACTCTAGTTAGGAAAATATGCGTCCTCCAGCAGGATTCAAACTTCATTTCCCAGGACAAACCGTCAATTGATCTGAAGTGTCTTAGACCACTTGAATACAATACAGTCAAACAAATCCCGTAACAATGCCTTTAAACACACATTTTCCTGAATTTTCGAAGAATTCATATCTGCTCTGTTTTCGTATCCTAATGTAAAAAAAAGACAATTTATTGACGAAATTTTACGAAAACTCTGACATGTTTTTAATTTATTGTTGAAGTCACTGAAAATAAAGGAGAAGAAAAAAAATATATATATATAGGGTGATTCAGACTTCCGATTGTATGCAAGATGAATTTTCTAACTATATTTTTTACAAGAGGGAAGAGTTCATAATACATAAAATAGGAAGTTACTTTTAATGAACCTGTAGATAAATATTCATGAGTGGGTACGCGAGGGCGTGCACGTGCGCATGGACATGCGCGTGGGCAGACTATAAAAAATCACGTAACAATAATAAAAAAGTGAATAAAAAACAGAATTTAAGTTTATTCTAAGAATAAATATGCATTTGTTCTTCACCGTTATAAATAACTATTCTTACTACACACACACACACACACACACCCATATATATATATATATATATATATATATATATACTTTTCATTAAAAAATGACAGAAAAGCTATCATCATTATATTTTCTATATAATTTTTCATGTGTGTTTTTTTTTTCATTTCAGAACTCAAATTGTATAAGAATTGTCCAAAGGTTTTGTACTTTCGAAAAAAAAGTTTTAAATGTTCTTTTTCTTCGTAAATTAACCAATAGCAACTACAAACTCGATATAAAATAGAGCTATGAATATTTATTATAAATTATAGTTTAGAACATGTACAAATTATCATCTACTACAAAGTGTACATTTTGTTTCGACATGGAAAGGACAATGTCACTAACCGATGATACATTCTCCTTTCAATGTAGAAACAAAATGTACACTTTGTAGTAGATGATAATTTGTACATGTTCTAAACTATAATTTATAATATATATATATATATTAGTCATCCACATACAAGCCCGTTTCGCTGTATCACAGCTCATCAGTGTGGCTAGACATATCCACTTGCTTCTGGCCGGGATCGAAACTCGACCGATTTGGTGTCAGTCGGAGTCTAAGCCATCGACACATGGCATCAGAGAAGAGAAATTTGAACGTCTTGTATATATATATATATATATATATATATATATATATATATATATATATTCTAAACATATGCTGTTAAATATAAGCGACAATGAATGTCTATTATGTTTAATGATGAGCCGTTCTAAACGTCGTATTTTTGCTTTAACTTCAGTTGAAAATAAAGACAAAATTTCTCCAAAATTTGGATAATTATTTATTTATTTGCTTCTAAGCTTTCGGCTCACATGAGCCATCTTCAGAGAGGTTGTTTAGATTGAAATATTATAAATGGA
>JBBBDQ010000837.1:332500-337500 GCA_037127315.1 Ascarosepion bandense
ATATATATATATACAGAAAGAGAAAGTTAAAGTAATCGACATTTTATCTATTTAATTTAATTTATTTTTTCTTATGGTCGAAGATTATTTCGCAAATGTGGTTGCTGTGTGTGTATAAACTGTTCAGAATTCACAGTGTGTAGTCCACGCTTTTGGCTATGTTGAATCAATATGGCAGACAGTGAGTGAGAAAAGTGTGTGTTTTACAAAAGCAAGGGGTGTCATGATGTCTTGAAAGTGCTGTCTGATGATGAGTCGACTGATAGGAACTACATAATATAAATTATGACAAGTTCATAGGCACAAACTACAGCTACATTTGTAAAAGTAAATTCTCTCATTGGGAAAAGGGTCATAAAATTTAATAGCCATAAAATGTCTATGGTATTGAGCAATACAGGGATAAAATGACAAAAGCTGAATATATACCGAATTTGAATACAGACAAATTCTACTTAATATATATATATATATATATATATATATATATATATATATATATATATATTAAGTATATTAATAAATATATATTAAGTATATATATATTTATATTAAGTTATAGATAGATAGATAGATAGATAGATAGATAGATAGATAGATAGATAGACAGATAGATAGATAGATAGATAGATATTAATCTATTCGTTTTAAACATTATTTTTTTAATCTTAAAAATTAAATCTATTTTCTCACGGATTTTATATATATATATATATATATATATATATATATATATATATATATATATATATCTCCGAGTGAATAAGGAAAGAAAAAAATCTTTTTTAAACGTCCGAAACATTAATTTAAAACAGTGCTCGATATATAATATATAGAGCTGTGAATATTTATTATAAATTATATTTTAGAACAAGTACAATTTTTTTATATATCCACTACAAATCGTACATTTGTTTCGACATTGAAACTACAATATCTCATCAGATGGCGTACATTTGTTTCAATGTCGTAACAAATGTACGATTTGTAGTGGATATATAAAAAATTTGTTTGTACATGTTCTAAAATATAATATATATATATATATATATAAACAAATGTTTGGAGGTACAAAATTTGTTCGCTACTTTAGAAACGAGGAATTTATTTACAGTATTAAGAGCCCTTTCCTCCAACATCTCATCAGGAGGAGAAAATCATTTGAATTATAAATCAAGAGAAAAGAACATCAACGAAAATTAAGAGCACAAAAAAATAAGGGGTGAGAACGTTAAAATAAATATATATATATATTTATAACGAGGGGAGGAGAAAACGCGTGTTATCGAGGGTCAGTTAAAATAAAATATTCCCCCAACAAATGAAGAGACTTCACAAAATCCTTCTGCCGGCAAAGAGAAGGCTTCCGTAATGATATGCAGACTGATTCCAAAATTTTTAATTGATTATATATATATATATATATATATATATATATATATATAGCAAGTGTTCTTTAAGTGAAAATATTGTTGAAGACAAAAGATTTTCCTGATTGACATTTTTAAATTAGCAAGTATCCTAGAAGGATCATTCCTTATTTCGAATTCCAGTTGAATTCGTTGCATTCACTTACGCGCAAATACCCTTGCCTCTTGTCTCTTCCCTCCAGCTATGGGTCAAATAACAGTACGGGTTGGATTCTGTAGCCTTGGTTGGCAACCAGTCTCACTGAGAAAGTAATGGCAACCTACTTCGGCCCAGTTAGTCATGTCTCTGAATGTTGAAGACAAAAGATTTTACTGGTAGACATTTCTAAAATTGAAAGGATCCGAGAAAAACCATTCGTAATTTTTAAAAGTATATAATTAAAATTACATGACAGAAAATGTCCGTTGTCTTTAATATATATATATATATATATATATATATATATATATATGTCCCCGTGGCACATATATATATATATATATATATATATATATATATATATATATATATATATATATGTCCCCGTGGCACATCTGATAGGATCTGATAACAATTATCTGCTCCTTTTTCTTTTTTCTTTTACTTTTCCCGTCTCCTTGTTTTTTCTTTTTTCACACACACACACACACACACACACACACACACACACACACACAAATTTATTTTCCAGTAAGATTTTGATCTCGTTGATGAAGTAGATGTTAAATTCACCCGTCGAAATGGCTATCTGATTTAAGAAATTTTCAATTTCTTTTCATATGAAATAAATGTTGGCGGCGTAAATAAATATATTTAATTGCATTGAGCCCTCTTGCTCGAAAAATGTTAATATTTAGTATTAATTGGATCCTTTGGGATTTAACTCAGTGCAGATGTTTGTTTTTTTTTGTTTTGTTTTATATATGTATACATTGGTCATAAATCCGAAAATAGAAGTTAAATAACTATATTTATATATATATGTGTGTGTGCGTATACGCGTGTATACACATCAACTTATAAATATTGGTCAGGTAAGCATGGAACAGTGCTCAATGCTGTATAACAGATTAAAAATACATATTAATAATTATACATATTATCCTACGTTTCATACGTTATGCAATCATCAGTTACAGAACGCATGAATCTTCGAGTCGTGCCTAAAATCTAAGATAATATGTATATTTATTAATATATATATATATTAATTCAGATACTTCAATCCAAGGGAAAAAAGCAGGAAGGTAAATTCCAAAAAACCCGATCCTAATTAATATTAAAAATTTATTTTAATATTAAAAAATGATACAGGAAGAGAGCTCCATGTAATAAAATATTACAGAGCAAATATATATGTCCGCGGGCTCTTTCAAACAGAGGCTTTATAATCACAAGTACTCGTTTTCGAACCCTAAACAGAGATTCCAGACGGCACTATCACGTAGGTTCTGGAAAATGAAGGAGGAAGGGCGGACCCTATAATCAGCTGGAAATTAATTGGCTCAGCTTGTACTCCTAAAAGTTTTCATGATAGGTGTCATCTGTGTTTATTGGAGAAGATTCTGATTTTGAAGTATCCTCATCAGGACTTACTTTTTAACCTTAGGAGGGAATTTATAAACAAGTGCCGCCATAGGGCGGATTTTAAAATTTAACTTCTAATTTTTAATTTTTAAATTCTAAATTTTTCTATAATTTTTTTAATTTTTAAAAAAAATTTTTTTTAATTTTAATTTTAATTTTTTTTTTTTTAATGTGTATGTTTTGTGCATGGATGTGCATATTTGTATATATATGTATATATATGTATATATATGTATATATGTATTTATGTATGTGGGCTATATATAATTTTGAAAAAAATTTTTTTTAGCTATTTAAATGCTCCTTTTCATAATATTCATTAATATATATGTGTGTGAGTGCATATGGAATATGTATATATATATATATATATATATATATGTATGCGTGTGTGTGTGTGTTTGTGTGTGTGTATGTGTGCATGTATGTGTACACATGTATATTATGTGTATATGAATTTTTTGTATATAGGTGTGTACACACATATATAAGTGTGTATGCGCATGTATATGTATATAAGTGTGTAATAAATTGAATGTATGTGTGTGTATGTGTATGTATATATGTATTCTTATTCGTAGAAATGTTTGTGTATATATATGTATGTATGTGTGTACTTCTATAGGTATGTATAATTGTAATTAATTTTTTTTTTTTTTTACCTAGGGTTGTCTTTATTTAGTTTAATTTCAAATGACCTAATTTTTTTTAAAATAATTTTATTTTAAATCCTATATCTTTTTATTCCCTTTTATTAATAATTATGCCTTTTTAAGTAAAGGCCTTTTTCTAATACTTCAACGTTTTGGGGAAATTAGGTTTTTGAATTTGTCCAGCGTCTGTAATATTTAAAAAAAATTTTTCTTTAGTTTCTTTCTTTTTCCCTCCCTTCCTTCTTTTATCGCTCTTACCACCTTTTTTCCGTGTTGCTTAAACTTACGTCGATTTAACACGGCTGTCTGTTAATTTTTAGTTACATTCTCCCTTTTTTTTTTTGCGAACCCAGACGATGTCAATTTTTTCTTTTCTTATTTATTTGATTTTATTCTATCTTTTTCTTTTTCTTTTTCTTTTTCGTTTTCTTTTTCTTTTTCTTTCCCTTTATTTTTATTTTTATTTTATTATTTATTTTTTAATTTCTTAGCAATCTATTTAAAAAGGAAAAGTAGACTAATTTTTCTCCAGTTTCTGAAAGGATTTTTCTGTTGCTGAGGTGATGTGTCGTCCCCCGTGGGGATCTTCATATCGAAATGGGCATTCAACATCTTTGAATTAATCCTTTTTTAATATATATATATATATATATATATATATATATATATATATATTGCAGTGGTTTATAAAAGCATAGTATCGAGCACTCTTTATAAAAGTAAATGCATGTACAGTGGGTTTAAAACCTACGTGTTCCATAACTTTCTTACAATATATATATATCATAAAATAAATAATAATCTCTCTCTATCTTTCTCTCTCTCTCTCTTTCTCTTTCTCTCTCTTTCTCTTTCTCTCTCTTTCTCTCTCTCTCAAGAGATTTGTAACTAAAAATAATTCGAAAAAATAGCAGCTTAAAAAAGATTGTTAAAATCTTTTTAAATTGATAAATTGCAAAAATTTGCCAACCCCCGCCTCCCAACGATCAATCAACCAATAGACAGAGATCAAACCTGATCAAATCAACTTGACAATTTGAATTTGACTGGACAAAATAAATAATGTCATTCGCCACCTATTTAAATAAACGAAAAAGCTTTAAGTTTAGAGTTCATCTTTGACCAAATAATCTTATCTGCTATAAAGACAGTTTTTTATATATATATATATATATATATATATATATATATATATATATCCCTCATTTCACGCTCATTGAGAGAGAGACAAGTTATAAAACTTTACTACCACTTATAAAAGCTCTTACCGCGTGTTTGGTATTTAATTTAACAGTGTGTTATGATAATTTTTTGCGATTAATTATGTTGTCAAATAATGAATAATATTAT
>JBBBDQ010000837.1:342500-367500 GCA_037127315.1 Ascarosepion bandense
CATTTGTATAACATTATTACGATTTATTAATCTTCAAAATAAATCATAAAACTTCATTTCCTGTTTCTCATTAGCTTGAAAAACGTTTATATTATTTCAAGTGAATTGATTAAAAATGTCTTCGAACGTAAGTCCTGGGTATGATGATAAACTACATCCGGGAGCAAGGCCTCTGATCGGGAGATTAGAGTTTTTGAGGCGCGTGGAACCCGTTGATTGATGTTGTTTCCAAGGCCACCCTAACCCGGGCTGGTAGTACTTGTTAGGGTGTCAAATATGGGCAAAGAGCGAACCCCAAACAAAAAACACTATGAACGCATAATAATATATTTTCATAGTAAAATTATCAGCAATACATCTTTATGCAAAAAGAAATTAGCAACATTAGCAACAATACCTTTTTGTAAAATTAGCAACACTACAGTTTAAGTAACATGAAAAATAAATTTTATAGTAAAAATAAAAGCAATAAATTTTTACGTAAAAAGAAATTAACAATATTTATTTTTAATAAAATTAGGAACAATATCTTTTTGTTGTAAAATTAGCAAGAAAACATTTTTAAAGCAAGATGAAAAATAAATTTTTATAATGAAAATAGCAACGATACATTTTTAAATCAACACGAAAAATATTTTTTGTGAAAATAGCAACAGTACATTTTAAAGCAACATGAAAAATACATTTTATAGTGAAAATAGCAAAAATACATTTTAAAGCAACATGAAAAATAAATTTTACAGACAAAATAGTAACACTACAGTTTAAAGCAACATGAAAAATACATATTTATAGTGAAAATAACAACAATACATTTTAAATGAACATGAAAAATAATTTTTTATAGTGAAAATAGCAACAATAAATTTTAAAGCAACATGAAAAATAAATTTTTATAGTGGAAATAGCAACAGCACATTTTAAACAAAATGAAAAATACATTTTATAGTGAAAATGTCAACATAAAAAATAAATTTTATAGAGAAAATAGCAACACTACATTTTTAAAGAAACATGAAAAATAAATTGTTATAGTGAAAATAGAAACAATACATTTTTAAAGCAACATGAAAAATAACTTTTATAGTGAAAAGAGCAACAATACATTTTCAAAGCAACAAGAAAAATAAATTTTTATAGTGAAAATAGCAACAATACATTTTAAAGCAACATAAAAAATGAATTTTATAGTGAAAATAGCAACAATACATTTTTAAAGCAACATGAAAAATAAATTTTACAGACAAAATAGTAACACTACAGTTTAAAGCAACATGAAAAATAAATATTTATAGTGAAAATAACAACAATACATTTTTAAAGCAACATGAAAAATAAATTTTATAGTAAAAATAGCAACAATACATTTTTAAAGCAACATGAAAAATAAATTTTTTATAGTGAAAACAGCAACAATACATTTTTAAAGCAACATGAAAAATAAATTTTTTATAGTGCAAACAGCAACAATACATTTTTAAAACAACATGAAAAATAAATTTTATAGTAAAAATAGCAACAATACATTTTTAAAGCAACATAAAAAAATAGATTTTATATGGAAAATAGTAACAATATATTTTTAAAGCATCATAAAATATAAATTTTATAGTGAATATAGCAACAATACATTTTTAAAGCAACATGAAAAACAAATTTTATAGTGAAAATAGCAACAGTACATTTCTAAAGCAACATGAAAAATAAATTCTTGGAGTGAAAATAGTAACAATATATTTTTAAAGCAACATGAAAAATAAATTTTTATAGTGAAAATAGCAACAATACATTTTTAAAGCAACATAAAAAATAAATTTTATAGTGAAAATAGCTACAATGCATTATTTAAAGCAACATGAAAAATAAATTTTATAGTAAAAATAGCAACAATATATTTTTAAAACAACATGAAAAATAAATTTTATAGGGAAAATAGCAACAATACATTTTAAAGCAACATGAAAAATAAATTTTATAGTGAAAATAGTCACAATGCATTTTAAAGCAACATGAAAAATAAATTTTTATAGTGAAAATAGTAACAATACATTTTTTAAAGCAACATGAAAAATAAATTTTATAGTGAAAATAGCAACAATACATTTTTAAAGCAACATAAAAAATAGATTTTACATTGAAAATAGTAACAATACATTTTTAAAGCAACATAAAAAATAATTTTTATAGTGAAAATAGCAACAATACATTTTTAAAGCAACATAAAAAATAAATTTTTAGTGAAAGTTGCAACAATGCATTTTAAAGCAACATGAAAAATAAATTTTATAGTGAAAATAGACACAATACATTTTTAAAGCAACATGAAAAACAAATTTTATAGTGAAAATAGCAACAGTACATTTCTAAAGCAACATGAAAAATAAATTTTTTGGAGTGAAAATAGTAACAATACATTTTTAAAGCAACATGAAAAATAAATTTTTATAGTGAAAATAGCAACAATACATTTTTAAAGCAACATGAAAAATAAATTTTATAGTGAAAATAGCTACAATGCATTATTTAAAGCAACATAAAAAATAAATTTTTAAGTGAAAATAGCAACAATACATTTTTAAAGCAACATAACTAGCAACAAATTTTTTCTATAGAGTCGAAGGCGTTCAACTTTCTTTTAAAATATATATTTAGTTTAAGACATAAAATTGTGTTCAAATGATTTAGATTTCGCCATTAAATGACCCATTTGGGTTGCTGTACCGCTAAACAAAATCATTCCACCAACCTGAAAATAGTAAATGATGTTCAAAATGTCTGTAGTTGAAGGCATGGAACTGTGTTCCACATGAATTTAGTTTAAGACATAAAATTGTCCAAATTATTTAAATTTCGTCATTAAATCTATCTATCTAAACTTATTTATAAATGGAACTTTGTCTCTGTGTGTGTGTCTGTTTGTGTGTGTGTGTGTTTGTGTGTGTATGTGTGTGTGTGTGTGTGTGTCCGTAACCTATAGTCTCCGAAACGCTGAACCGATTTTCTTGAAACTTTACACAGTTGTACTATAAGCGTCAGCGAGTGTACTTAGCTAGGTTTTGTGTCGAGGTACCGCCGATAAATATCGATAATCGATAATCGAAAAAATCGGGTTATAGAGGTAGTGGTCTGATTTTAATCAAATTTGGTACACTCATAGACAAATACATAAGAAACGATATTCAGAAGTTTCAAGGTTGCAGTTCTTACAATAGTGAAGAAAATCGATAATGTATATATATACATAAAAGGCAAGATGTTTGTGTGTGTGTCTGTTTATCTGTCTGCATGTCCTTTATACAAATCCACAATTTTTTCCGATACTCACTAAACTTCACACAAATATTCTTTAGGCTGAGTCTGAGCTCCAGGACCATGGATTAGTTTTAAAGCTTTCATTACACCCGAGCAAAGCTGGGCTATACTGCTAGTATCCCATAGAGCTTGTTATGTCACTAAGCAAAATCAACCAACCAACGTTCCGGACCACTGCAAACAAATTTTTACGAAGGAAGCCTCAGTTTATACTGGAAAGAGCTATAACTGCTACTGGATTTTCAGAATCTTATTTTCTTGTTCTAATCGCCCGGTTCACACTCCACCCACGTCTATTGAACAGGTGAAGAGGCTCATCACTTGCTTCCTGTTTAGCATGCGGTTTCCGGTTTTCTCTTTTCCAATCTTTTCACTCTTTTCTTTATTTTTTTTCAATTGGAGTAGATAGATTAAACTATCGCCCGGTTCACACTCCACCCACGTCTATTGAACAGGTGAAGAGGCTCATCCCTTGTTTCCTTCTTAGGATGCGGTTTCCGGTTTTCTCTTTTGCAATCGTTTCACTCTTTTCTTTATTTTTCTTCAATTGGAGTAGATAGACTAAACTATCGCCCGGTTCACACTTCACCCACGTCTATTGGGGTGATATGATTAAAAAAATATATATATATAAAGATTTCACAAATTTCAATCGACAATAATACTGACTGCTAGGAAAATAAATGAAAAATGTTTCTCCTTTCGTCCTCACAACTTCCGTTTACTTATATGTTATTCTTTTTGGTTGGTTGTTTTGTTTTTATGGCATATCAACACCTCGGCGGGTCATTTAATGCCAACTAAATTTTTATTGCTGGTGATACCTTTTTCTTTCAACATTTTATTGTTGTTTTTTATATAAGTTTGTGTCTAATAATACTTTTTTCTTTTCGAGTATCAAGATTTATTGGGATTTGTTTTTAAGAGCCGGGCCCCAAGTCCTACCCTTGTTATTTAACCCATACCTGGAGGGAAGGAAAGAATTAATACCTTTCCCAAGGGTACCAGTGCTTAAGTGAATGCAGGTTATTCAACTGGAATTCGAACTCGGCTCACCGATTGCTCTTTCCAAGCCAAACGAGTCCCAATCTGTACGTTGATAATAAATATTTTGTTGATTTGTAGTTTTTGGCTGGTGGTGGAGCTTACAGACACTACCACGTGATCAGTGTTGTCAAGAGGGCAGAGCTGCGTAGCATGACATCAGTCAAGTATAGAATTAAAGACGATATCTAGTAGGTTTACTAGAGAAACGCATTGGTAAGTCCATCAATTGTGTAAGAGATAGGGTGATTGAGAAGTTCAGGAATTGAATATCATCAAATTAAGTGAGAGAGTGTTTAAACCACTTGATATGATTGCAGTCACCGAACCCAAATATATTTGCAAACAGGTGTAGGGCAATGGCCTTGTCTACGGTCAGAAATGATAACTAGCACGCAACAGCCATGAGAAGAACAGTGGTAAAGAAAGAAATGATAGCTGACTGGGTTTAATAGAGAGAGGCGGGGACATATTGGTGTGGCGATTCAAGAGAGATTAGCGGACATAAATTCCCAGGTCATGCCTGTGGGCGTTAGAGTCATTCCTAAAAAGAGGAAGGTAGCCACGAATCGAGAAATCAGTGGAGGGGATTGCAGAACGAAGCTTAGTTTCACAGGGAGTTAGGATGCCTGGGACTTTTTGAAAAGGAACGATTCTGCACTGTAAATGTTGAGGGCCTTAGGCGTTTTTAGTTGGGCTGATTTCATTGTTTATAGGCACAGTGAGTTATTTTTAACAGGGTGCCTAGGGTAGTAGCACTCGATCGTCAAATATACCATGTGTGAAAAAGGAATTGACGCAGACCACAGTATAATATATCTTCAGTGTTTCCCATCCACGCGCTACATGGCACTGCAATAAACCCTATAGCAGAGGTTTTCAAACTGTTTTACTTACGGACCCCTTTATATTTCCACTATAAACACTTATGAATTTTTTACATAAATTTCTACTTAAAATAGCTTATAATTTTGCATAAACGTAGTAAAAACTGGTTTTAAGCTTACTTTAGACATAAGTGTTCAAATAAAATAAATGAATACTGCATGTTGATGCAAAATGTAACAAAATTAAATTTAAATTACTTTGAATTTCACGTGATGAGTCAATCCACGAACCCCCTATCTTATTCTTGCGGACCCCCTGTGGCCCGCGGACCACAGTTTGAAATCCCCTGCCCTATAGTATTCGGCTGTCGATTGGAACAGTCGCTCTAGATACTACGCAAGATTTCGAGGATCTACATCTAGTCGGGAAGCAGCAACCAGAGAACTGTCAAACCGGCACCTTCAGAGACATTGCCATAATTTACACATATCACAAACATCTCATTTCAGTACCTGCTGTGGAGTAGTTTTCCGCACTGACAGTTATAATCGTGCTATGTTGTTTGCTAATCTACTTCAGTCAGTTAAGTGCCATACGTGATACACGCTTGGGCGATCATGTCTCGAAAGTGACATGACTGACTGGGCAGAACATCATCCCGCAGTAGGTTGCCATTGCTTTCTACGGTAGACTGGTTGCCGACCAAGGCTATAGAACCCAATCTGTCCTGTTATTTAACCCATAACTGGAGGGAAGAGACGGATTAATACCTTTCCGAAGGGTATTTGCGCGTAAGTGAAAGCAATGAATTCAGCTGGAATTCGAACTCGGCTACCCGATTTCTCGTTCCGAGCGGATATCCACTGCGCCACAACGCACATCCTAATCGCTAATCTACTTAACGCTAATCTACTTAACGCACCCAAAATGTTAGGAACTTGGTAATCATCAACTGTAAGCTGACTCCTTAGTATTCGGCTAACTGCCGACTAATATCAACTGCCTAGTAGTCCTACTGAACTCCAATAGAACTCTAAAGAACTTCTATGAACTTCCCAAGAACTCCGAAGAACTTCCTGTTAACTTTTATTAATATAGGCGGGAGAGTCCATTATCTGAGGAATAGGTGTGTTTGACCATAACATTAATATAGGAGGGAGAGTCCATTATCTGAGGAATAGGTGTCTTTCACCATAACATTAATATAGGCGGGGGGTCCATTATCTGAGGAATAGATGTCTTTCGCCATAACATTAATATAGGAGGGAGAGTCCATTATCTGAGGAATAGGTGTGTTTGACCATGACATTAATATAAGAGGGAGAGTCCATTATCTGAGGAATAGATGTCTTTCACCATAACATTAATATAGGAGGGTGGGTCTATTATCTGAGGAATAGATGTCTTTCGCCATACATTAATATAGGAGGGAGAGTCCATTATCTGAGGAATAGGTGTGTTTGACCATAACATTAATATAGGAGGGAGAGTCCATTATCTGAGGAGTAGGGGTGTTTCCCTATAACAGTACCTGAGGAAAGGAACCGGACAACAGGAAACAAGAGAGTTGTGTCTACTCACATTTAAGAGAAGGTAAGGAAGTATGGACAGAGCGATAGGAGATCCTAATAAAAAAGTTACTATGTCATAAGTTTGTAATTGTCGAGATTCAACAAAGAATTATAACTAGCAAAGCTATACCTCTGAATAGAATCATAAAAATTAAAAAAAATAAGCGATTTCATCAATATTTGATTTAATTTCTTCCAATCTTTGATCTGAATAATTTATTTGGATAGTTGGATATCGGCTCGGAACGAGAAATCGGAGAACCGAGTTCGAATTCCAGTTGAATTCATTGCATTCACTTACGCGCAAATACCCTTGGGAAAGGTATTAATCCGTCTCTTCCCTCCAGTTATGCGTTAAATAATAGGACAGATTGGGTTCTATAGCCTTGGTCGGCAACCAGTCTACCGCAGAAAGCAATGACAACCTACTGCGGGATAATCTTCCGCCCAGTCAGTCATGTCTCTTTCGAGACATGATCGCCCAAGCGTGTATCACGTATGGCACTTAACTGACTGACTGAATATAACAGAAACATGATTAAGGCTTCTACTGGGCATAAAGTGGGTGATCGGTTTTCTATGGTCATGAAGTAATAAACTGATCCCCCATTAATTACTACTTATTAATAGAATAATATAATTCACCAGTCTACCGCAGAAAGCAATGACAACCTACTGCGGGATAATCTTCCGCCCAGTCAGTCATGTCTCTTTCGAGACATGATCGCCCAAGCGTGTATCACGCATGGCACTTAACTGACTGACTGAATATAACAGAAACATGATAAAGGCTTCTACTGGGCATAAAGTGGGTGATCGGTTTTCTATTGTCATGAAGTAATAAACTGATCCCCCATTAATTACTACTTATTAATAGAATAATATAATTCACCAGTCTACCGCAGAAAGCAATGGCAACCTACTGCGGGATAATCTTCTGCCCAGTCAGTCATGTCTCTTTCGAGACATGATCGCCCAAGCGTGTATCGCGCATGGCACTTAACTGACTGACTGAATCGGTTACCCACGCTATTTTTTTTTTTTTTTTTTACCATGCGATGCTTAACTAACATTCTAATATTTTTTAGCGCGAATGTAGGGAGACAGATAAATCCTAAGAAGCAAGTAGGAATTGTCTAATAGTACAGGAGAATATATATATATATATATATATATATATATATATATATATATCTTTAAAAGAAGCAAGTAGGAATTGTCTAATAGTACAGGAGAATATATATATATATCTTTAAAACAGGAAATAACACATTACATTGCATTTGACTAGATGGTTTTGTCGTAATTTCGCGCTATCCCGCGGTGTGACGTCATAAAACCGCATCGCAAACTTAAGAACTGCGTTTATTATTTTTGGTAACTATTGCCGTTGCCAAGCGGAGTTTTATGTCAACACAAAATAAAATCGTCGGTGATGGTGGATTTTATAATATTTCAGTTTAAACAACCTCTCTGAAGATGGCTCATGTGAGCCGAAAGCTTAGAAGAAAACCAATAAATAATTATCCAAATGTTGGAGAATTTTTGCCATTATTTTCAAGTGAAATTAAAGCCAAAATACGACGTTTAGAACGGCTCATGATTAAACATAATAGACATTCATTGTCGCTTATATTTAACAGCGTATGTTTAGAAAATTACTTGCTGCCTCGATATACCAAA
Organism: Ascarosepion bandense; assembly: GCA_037127315.1. NCBI lineage: Eukaryota > Metazoa > Mollusca > Cephalopoda > Sepiida > Sepiidae > Ascarosepion > Ascarosepion bandense. Next base: position 350,939 of record JBBBDQ010000837.1, read on the forward strand.
TATATATATATATATATATATATATATATATATATATATATATATATAAAGAAAAACAAATAGAGACAAAACAATATAAAAAAATAAGTGACTTTAAACGAGAACGCTGTACGAAAAATAAAGCCAGGGACAATAGTGCTCGTGTGAATAACAATAAAACTTCATTGAAGAAATTCATAGTCAAACTGAGGATTTAAATAAAAAAAATATTTAAAAGACATTTAATGGATGCAGTGAATATCAGCTCGGAACGAGAAATCGGAGATTCGAGTTCGAATTCTTGTTACAGCAAAAATTGTTTTCTATAGCCTTGGTTGTTAACGTAGAACGTAATGGCAACTGACTGCGGGAAAATTTTCGAGACATGATCGCCAAGCGTGTATCACGTAACTGACTACATATAATAATTGGAAACATGATTAAAGCTTTTACTAGATATAAAGTAGGGGATCAGTTTTCTATTGTTATGAAGTAATAAACTGTTGTAGAGGAACACCCTATCCTACCCCGTAATGGATATGGTCTAGTCTATAAAATACTGTGACTAGAGCGAACTGGGGCATACGTCAGCAGACGTCACTAGACGGACGCATACGTCATAGGTGGAGACTTTGCTACTTGATCGTTATTCCTGTCACTATTCGCTGATTGTTCTTGTACGTCTATTGGTTTATTGTACTGTTCTATAATGAATCTCTTCTAATCTATCTTCAGTGTTAAGTATTATTCTTGCACTATTCCTTCCCTGATATTCCTTTCCGGGAAATATCATAAACAGATCCCACATTAATTACTTCACAGACTGATAATTGGAGTAGATAGACTAAACTATCGCCCGGTTCAAACTCCACCCACGTCTATTGAACAGGCTCATCCCTTGTTTCTTGTTTAGGATGTGGTTTACGGTTTTCTCTTTTCCAATCTTCTCACTTTTTTTTCAATTGGAGTAGATAGACTAACCTATTGCCCGGTTCACACTCCACCCTCGTCTATTGAACAGGTGAAGAGGCTCATCCCTTGTTTCTTGTTTAGGATGTGGTTTCCGGTTTTCTCTTTTCCAATCTTCTCACTTTTTTTTCAATTGGAGTAGATAGACTAACCTATCGCCCGGTTCACACTCCACCCTCGTCTATTGAACAGGTGAAGAGGCTCATCCCTTGTTTCTTGTTTAGGATGTGGTTTCCGGTTTTCTCTTTTCCAATCTTCTCACTTTTTTTTCAATTGGAGTAGATAGACTAAACTATCGCCCGGTTCAAACTCCACCCACGTCTATTGAACAGGTGAAGAGGCTCATCTCTTGTTTCCTGTTTAGGATGCGGTTTCCGGTTTTCTCTTTTCCAATCTCTTCGCTCTTACGTAGCCCCCTGCACATCAGTGGCGTTACCACCTTGCTCGGGGTGATATGATTTTTAAAAAAATGGATAAAATGATTGAATAGCACAAGAGATTCGGTTTTATAGCTTTGATTGGGAATCAGACTAACGCAGAAATTAATGGCAATCTACTGCGGGAAAATTAGTCACGTCTCTTTCGAGACATGATCACCAAAGTGTGTATCACGTATGGCACTTAACTGATTTAAAAAGAAAACCTTTTTGTAAAAAGTGGGAAAATCTGTGCAAAGACCTGCCAAATCCCTTGTCCATGACAAACGATGCGGACGGATCAACTTAAAAAACTGATTTTGACAGAATGAAATGATGATTTTGTACTAATTTAAATTTGCATATTAAATTTAAACGCTACAGTTTGCTGAGCAGTGGATATCGACTGGAACGACAAATCGGGGAGGCGAGTTCGAATTCCAGTTTAATTCGTCGCATTTACTTACGCGCAAATAACATTGGGAAAGGTATTAATCCGTCTATTCCTTCCAGTTATCGGTTAAATAATAGAAGAGATTGTGTTCTATAGCCTTGGCTGGCAGCCAATCTACCGCAGAAAGTAATTAGCAACCTACTGTGGGATAATCTTCTGCCCAGTCAGTCGTGTCTCTTTCGAGACATGATCGCCCAAGCGTGTTTCACGTATGGCACTTAACTGACTGAATATAATAGTTGGAAACAGGATTGAGGCTTCTACTGGGCATAAAGTAGGGGATCAGTTTTAATTTGCTATGAAGTAATAAACTGATCCCCCACTTATTACTACTTAATAATATAATACATCTCTTACCCCTCTATCTATAATCCAAATAATAGTACAGATTGGGTTCTATAGCCTTGGTTGGCAAACAATCTACTGCAGAAAGCAATGGCAACCTACTGCGGGATAATCTTCTGCCCAGTCAGTCATGTCACTTTCGAGACATGATCGCCCAAGCGTGTATCACGTATTGCACTTAAATGACTGACTGAATATAACAGTTGAAAACATGATTAAGGCTTCTACTGGACATAAAGTGGGGGATCAGCTTTATATTGTTATGAAGTAATAAACTGATCCCCCATATATTACTACTTAATAGAATACTTCTCTTCCTCCTCTATCTATAATTCAAATAATAGTACAGATTGGGTTCTATAGCCTTGGTTGGCAACCAGTCTTACGCAGAAAGTAATGGCAACCTACTGCGGGATAATCTTCTGCCCAGTCAATCATCTCTCTTTTGAGACATGATAACCCAAGCGTGTATCACGTATGGCACTTAACTGACTGACTGAATATAATAGTTGGAAACAGGATTGAGGCTTCTATTGGACTTAAAGTGGGGGATCAGTTTTATATTGTTATGAAGTAATAAACCGTTCCCCCACTTATTACTACATAATAATATAATACATCTCTTCACCCTCTAGCTATGAGTCAAATAATAGTCCAGATTGAGTTCTATAGCCTTGGTTGGCAAACAGTCTACTGCAGAAAGTAATGGCCACCTACTGAAGGGTAATCTTCTGCCCAGTCAGTCATCTCTCTTTCGAGACATGATAACCCAAGCGTGTATCACGTATGGCACTTAACTGACTGACAGTTTGCTGGGTTTCATTCTCTTTGAAAGCTATCACTCATTTCGATTGATCACACGTGGCTTGAGATTGTATCCTGACGTATTACGATGGATATAATCTCGAATAATCTCACTTTCCTTATACCTATCGCTCAATCTGTTCTGATAAATATATTTCTTAATATCTATATAACTATCATTGTACTTTATTATGAATCTCAATTAATTTGTTCCTAACAATCTATCAATTCTCTTCCAATCTATCTATCTATCTATATATATATATATATATATATATATATATATATATATATAGGCAATTTGTTATATATATTATATTATTCATATATTATATATGCACGGTACTTATTTGAAAGCGCTCAATATCTGAGATAGGGCTAACATATTCAGTTGGATTGGTGTGAGTTTCTGACCCTGGGTTTCAAGTTGTTGCGATCGTCAGACAAGTTTGTCTGACGATCTCAAAACCGTGAAACAGAGTATCACAAACTCACACCAATTCAACTGAATATATATATATATATATATATATATTCAGTTGAATTGGTGTGAGTTTGTAACGGATCTTCAGGGAAGGTTAGCTCTACTTGCGTATTGAGCGCTTTTTTGTTTCTTGTTTTAGGTTACTCATCTGGGTTATTTTTTCTTTGAGCTACGTACTTTGAATAATGATAGATAATGAACAAATTCATTATCTATCTATCTATCTATCTATCTATCTATCTATCTATCTATCTATCTATCTATCTATCTATCTCAGTCTGTTCATATCTATCTATCTATCTATCTATCTATCTATCTATCTATCTATCTCAGTCTGTTCATATCTATCTATCTATCTATCCCCGTTTATTCATATCTATCTATCTATCTATCTATCTATCTATCTATCTATCTATCTCAGTTTGTTCATATCTATCTATCTATCTATCTATCTATCTATATATCTATCTATCTATCTATCTATCTCAGTCTGTTCATATCTATCCCCGTTTATTCATATCTATCTATCTATCTATCTATCTATCTATCTATCTATCTATCTCAGTCCCTTCATATCTCTCTGTTTGTTACCACTGTTCGTATCTCTCTCTCTCTCTCTCTCTCTCTCTCTCTCTTTTCGCAGACATCTTAGCTTTTCTTAATTTGTTCCTGCTTTTCTTCGCATCTATCTCAGACCCTTCATAAAAAATATTTCTTACCAATCTCTCTCTCCCTCCCTCTCTCCCTCTCTCTCATCCTCCCTCTCTCTCTCTCGATCTCTCTCTCTCTCGATCTCTCTCTCTCTCTGCCCCAACTTGTGTGACTTTGGAGAAAGATATGTGATGAAATATCCGCATTTTAGACCTACAAACACGTGACGAAGAGAATTTCAAAAACACATTGCTTGCATTCCAATTCGCGTGGGTGTAGATATTTACAGAGTTTAGAATAATGTGGGACAAGGCTAACATAGTGGAGTTCTCAGTCGAGGATCATATGACTGTTTTGTGTAACTAGCCGGCGAAACCAAAACTACATAATAATAACATGTTCAGTATCTATATATCTATCGATAAATATATATATATATATATATATATATATATATAATGATTTGTTTGAACATTATTTTTTATCGATACTCATATTCTGTTTTTTAATTAAACAGTAGAATATTTTTATATCTACTGGCCTGATTATTTACGATAAATTTTTATTACGAAAATGTGGGTCATTCGACAGGATTCGAAACTGCGACCCCTATTCACATAGGGGAAGCTACCATGTGATGTGGCACGTCTTAGACCACTCGGCCACGAATTACAGCTTTTTAATTAAATAGTATTTTACGTTTATATCTACTACCCTGATTATTTACGATACATTTTTAAATCTTCGTTAATTTCCGTAATATAATATATATGTATATATATATTAGATCCCAAGTAGGCATGTACGCCGATGACACCACATTCTACTCTCGCCTCGATCAAAAACCCGGTGTGGCGACAAAGCGAACCTCGCTGCCGAGCTTGAAAAGGACCTCCAATCAGTGGTGGACTGGTGTAGGAAGTGGCTCGTGAATTTCAATGCTTCCAAAACAAAGCAGCTATCAATTAACCACCATAGAAAATCGCACCTACCTCCCATTAGCATGGAACAGGCTTGCCTCCCTGAGAGTAAAACACTGCGCCTCCTTGGCCTTACACTCTCGGACTATATCGAATCCATTGCTAAGTCTGCTGCTATGAAGGTAGGTTCTCTGTGCAGGGCCCGGAAATTTTTCCCGTCTGAATCTATCCTTCACATATATAAATCTACCATCCGCCTGTGTATTGAATACTGCTGCCACATCTGGTCGGATGCCCCTGCTACCCTCCTCGAGCTTCTTGACAAAATACAACGGAGAATCTGTAACGTGATCGATCCTGTCTTGGCGGAACGGCTGCAACCACTCTCTCGCCGGCGTGACGTGGCTTCCCTGTTCCTCTTCTACAAGTACTTTCACGGCTTCTGCTCGGAGGAACTTAGGTCATTCGTGCCGCCTAGGTACGAATTTACACGAGATACTAGATTAGCAACTAGGTCCCACCCTTTTACAATGAAACAGATAAGATGTAACCGTAATTTCTACTCCAACAGCTTCTTTTCTCGCGCTTCCCGCCTGTGGAATTCCCTTCCACATGCCTGCTTCCCCGACGGCTACAATCTCCAGGAGTTTAAATGTAAGGTCAATAGACACCTCCTATCACACTAACTTGCATCTATTCTCTCAAACACTCTCACCATCTAACCAACCCTCATTCTCGGTACCCTTACCCGTCTATCACCCTCCTTCTGACATTTCCTATATCTAACCATCCTTCTTCTGATCACTTCCCCGACCCTATGTAACCCCCTGCGCAATAGTGGCAGTGGAATGCCTTGCTCGGGGGGAAACGATTAAAATATATATATATATATATATGTTCATATTTCACTGTTCATAATCTATCTATCTATCTATCTATCTTTATATATATATCGGAATATGTTCATTATCTATCTATCTATCTATCTATATATATATATATATATATATATATATATATATATATATATATATATATTATTCGGTCGGGTTTCAATCCTGGGTTCAAAAGCAATCGGAGTCTAACCGTACTGATGAGCTGTGATACAGCGAATCAGACCTGTCTGCGGATGACTAGATCTATCTATCTATCTATCTATCTATCTATCTATCTATCTATCTATCTATCATGACACCGGTCTTAAATGAAGATTTATTTAATTTAAGACCGATATCATTATTTTTATATTTATTATTTTTTCTTATCACCATCAACATTATTATTATTATTATTATGTCATTTTTCATCATATTTTGATTTCTGCTTTGGTCTCACTACCAACCAAGTCTGCGGGGAGACCTAAGCCAGGTAGTGGCGTGTTGTTATGGCTCCATTTCATGTTTTTCTATCTTCCCTATCATCCCCAGCATTACATAGATAAAGTTTTCCTTAGTGTGTGGGCTGTACTTAATAAGACAATTTTTTGTATATCACTTAAGCTGGGGTTTCCAGGGATTCTTTCAATGTGTTGTTTTGTTCCATTTTTTATCATTCCAAGTGCACCTACTATCACTGGCACAACTCTTGTTTTCAATTTCCACATTTTTTCTATGTCAATTTCCAGGTCTTTATATTTTGACAGTTTTTCAAATTCCTTGATTGCTATGTTACAATCCGCTGGACAAGCCATATCAATTAATAGACAAGTTTTCTCCTTCTGGTTTTTAACAATAATGTCTGGCCTGTTTGCTTCAATTTTTCTGTCTGTGTATATGGTGTAATCCCATAGAATGGTTACATCTTCTATTTCTGTAACCGGTGCTGGGTGATGTTCATACCAGTGTTTGTTTACAGCTTTTCCATAATGGTTGCACATTGCCCAATGTAAATATTGCCCAACTCTATCGTGGCGAATTTTATATTCATTTGGGGCAAGCACAGAACAGCCTGAGATTAGGTGGTCTATTTTTTCTTGGTGTTTATCAAAGAACCTGCATATTGGATCCATATTATTATGCATAATATTTGCCTGAAAGTTTCTCGTGAAAAGACTTTGGTCTTGTGCTGCAAGAATAATGCCTTCAGTTTCAGACTTTAATCCAGATGCACGTAACCATCGATGAGTATTAACTTTGTCAACATTGGATTTATTGGCACGTTCTGGATATTGGCCATGCAGAGGTTTGTCTTGCCAACGCTGTTTCATCTGTTCAAGAGCTTTATCTTTGGTTTTCATTTTCATATTTTTTGCCGCAATAGTTGGTTCTTGGCTTCTGTTTTGCTTTTCTACAGAATCTACTAACTGTAAATCTTGTTTGTATTTACTGCCTTCTTTTATTATTGAATATTTTTTCTTTCTTTCTTCATGTTGCCTTACTAATTGTATCATCCAATCCTTTGTTGTTTCTATGTATGTTAGTAAGCCAATAGTTATTGTCTTGTATGACAATTCCAGCTGAATAAGACCTCTTCCACCTTCTTTACGGGGTATGTATAGACGGTCTACATCAGCCTTTGGATGATGCATCTTATGCTTAGAAAGAAGCTTTCTTGTTTTAGCATCCATTCGCCTGATGTCGTTTAGAGTCCAGTTTAAGATGTTAAAGCTATATTGGACAACTGGGATTGCAAGGCTATTAATGTCCACAACTCTGTTCTGTGAATTGAATTCAGTTTTTAATATCATTCGTAGCCTTCTATAGTACTCTTTACGCACTATTTCTTTCATTTTTTTATGGTGAATGTTTTCGCTCTCATTTACACCTAGGTATTTATAAGCTTCTTCTGGTTTCAATTCTTTTATTGTTACAGCAGGGTCTAAGCTAATTGAGGATGTTTCTTGTATTGATCCACATAAAACTGTAGCTTTAGCACATTTATTCAAATTAAATTTCATTCCAATGTCTTCGCTGAAGCATTTTACAGTTTGCAGAAGACCTTCCAGCTCATTATCATTCTTAGCATATAACTTTAAGTCATCCATGTAAAATAGATGGCTTATTTTCTTTTGGCCTATTTTATAACCACATTCTGTCTTATTAAGTTGACTGGTTAGTGCTATTAATGATATGCAGAATAGTAAGGGAGATAAAGAATCACCTTGAAATGTACCTCTTTTGATGTTTATTTCATCAGACTTATAGGTTCCATTTATATGATTGAGGTAAAGGGTTGTTTTCCATATAGACATGCACTGTTTGATGAAATTGATGATGACGGGCGATATCTTGTATATATTTAAAGTCTTTAAAATCCAGGAATGTTATTATTATTATTATTATTATTATTATTATTATTATTATTATTATATTTTATGATTATTATATTATCATAGAAAGATTAATAGCAATATTATTATCATGAAATCGAAATATATATATTTATAAGACGAAGATGGTAATTTTGCCATCGGAATTGATATAAATAATCTAACAGTTGGGTATATCTATTGGAATAAAGTTCGTAAATTTACTGCGCCATATTTGTTCAATCCTAAGAAAAATTCAAATTCGAGGTCATTTTTTTTTAATCATATCACTCCAAGCAAGGTGATAACGCCACTGATGCGCAGGGGGCTATGTAAGGTAAAAAGAATGGGAAAGAGAAAACCGGAAACCACATCCTAAACAGGAAACAAGGGATGAGCCTCTTCACCTGTTCAATAGACATGGGTGGAGTGTGAACCGGGTGATAGTTTAGTCTATCTACTCCAATTGAAATAAAAAAAAAAGAAAAGAGTGAAAAGATTGGAAAAGAGAAAACTGGAAACCGCATCCTAAACAGGAAACAAGGGATGAGCCTCTTCACCTGTTCAATAGATGTGGGTGGAGTGTGAACCGGGCGATAGTTTAGTCTATCTTTATATCGACTCGGTTTCTTCTTCCACCACTTCTAACCGTAAACCTCACATTGTAACTCTTACTTCCACTTTTTAAAACTTCAATCAGTTAAGTGTCAGTCATTATACACGCTTGGGCAATCATGTCTCTTTCGAGACATGACTGATTGGGCAGAAGTTTACCCCGCAGTAGGCTGACATTAGTTTCTGCGGTAGACTGGTTGCTAGCCAAAGTTATAGAACCCATAACTGGAGGGATGAGACGGATTAATATTTTTCCCAAGGATATTTGCGCGTAAGTGAATGCAGAGAATTCAACTGGAATTCGAACTCGGCTCCCCGATTCCTCGATTAATCTGTCTCTCCCTTCTAGTTATGGGTTAAATAATTAATATCGTTCCGAACGTTATTTGTGCATAAGTGAATACAAGGAATTCAACTGGAATTCGAACTCAGCTCCCCGATTTCCACTGTACAACAACGCACACTACACCACCACGCACACCGCACCACAACGCACAGTTAAGTGCTTGGGCGATCATGTCTCTTTCGATCCATGACTGGGCAGAAAATTTTCCCGTAGTAGGTTGCCATTTCTTTCTGCAGTAGACTGGTTGCCAACCAAGGCTATAGAACCAAATCTGTCCTGCTATTCAACCTATAGCTGGAGGGAGAAGAGATGGATTCATACTTGTTCCAAGGGTATTTGCGCGTAAGACAGGAGTAAATAGTTATCTCATCAGTATAGATGCCCTGTACGGAACGGATGACATCGGGGAGGTCGTAAGTCCTGCTATTGAATACTTAGAGACCCCTGCATTAATTCGAAAGAGTCTGAATGTGTAACCGTTCAACATAATTTTTATTCCACGGTTTGTTAAACTCAGCTATTCGGTCGGAGTTGCCATATTCCTTGGGATGGTAAAGAAGGTAAAATAAGTGCCAGACACTGTCAAAAGCCTTCGCGATATCAGAAACAGCAGCCCGAACTACGTCATTCTTACGTAAAGCTTGATAGATAAATTCAATAATTGCCGTTAAAACATCGGTGGTTGACCGAGAGAAACAAAAGACATATTGTTTATCTTTGAATAATACCGGGGTTCTTGTAGTGCCATATCGCGCATGGACGGGCGTCCCTGCATGAACGTTCGGTGGGCAACCCCGAGGCCACATTATGTTGTAGGCCGCGCCAGTTTCCATCCTTCACAAGTTGCAAATGATTGACCGACTGATTCTATTCTAAGACCACTCCTTAACTGAATTACTATGGAAAAAAAGCAAACATAATAACAAAACTAAACCAGCTCATTTGAAAACGCCTAAACCTGTCTGCATCTCTTTCACTAACATACGCGGCATCCGCACCAACTTCCTCAGCGTAGATTCATTCCTCCATAATAACTCACCTGATATATTAGCCCTATGTGAAACTAATCTTAACCCTTTTATCCCCTCATCTGAGTTCTGCGTTCCTGGCTACCTTCCCCTCTTCAGGAAGGACTCCAATGTTCATATGCATGGGCTTGGTGTCTATGTCAGCGAACACCTTCCTTTAGCTAGGGTGTCATCTTTTGAATCCCCAGATCATTCTTTCATGTGCTTCCGCCTCTCACTTCTCAGCTCGATTAGCTATCTCTTCTTTCTCTACCGCTCTCCTTCCTCCCCTGACTGTTCGTTACTTGACATCATTTCTGACAATATTGACAAAGCCATTTCTACCCATCCCTCTGCCCATGTATTCGTGTTTGGTGACTTTAACGCCCACCACACCAAGTGGCTGAAGAACGCTGTCACTGACGCTGCTGATGTCCACACCATGAACTTTTCAATCACCCAATCCCTTACGCAAGTAGTGTACTTCCCCACGCGTTTCTCCGACAACCCTAACGGAAGGGACTCACTTCTAGACCTCTGCTTCACTTCCATCCCAGACTCTTGCACTACCAGACAACTCTGCCCACTTGGAAACTCTGACCACACTGTAGTGTCCGTCAATATTTCACTCCACTCCCGCCCGACCCATGAAACCCAGACAAGTAGAATATCCTACTGCTATCAAAGAGCAGACTGGGATTCGTTCCGAGACTTCCTCTGTGACATCCCTTGGAACAACGTCTTTAGTCTTCCCATCAAAGAATGTGCATCCCAGGTCTCCTCCTGGGTTAAGGCTGGCATCGATGCCTTCATCCCTGCTAGGAAATTCCAGCTTAAATCTCATTCGTCTCCATGGTTCTCACCCGCTTGCTCGGCTGCCATTGCCCACCGGAATCATTTCTTCCGACTCTATCGTAACTATGCGTCGGAACAAAACAGGCGCCTTTTCACTTCAGCTCGTAATAAGTGTAAAAGGATACTTAACGAAGCTAAGATGTTGTTTGCTGCCAGAATGAAGCAACGCATAGCATGCTCTAAATTCGGCTCTAAAGACTACTGGCGACTCTGTAAAAGAGTACTTAACAAGAGCAAGTCCACAATACCCCCGCTAATCAACAAATTTGAGGTCCTCACCTCCCCAGCAGATAAGGCTGAATGTTTTGCCCGCAGATTCTCGAACAATTCGAGTCTGGACTCATCTGGAGTTTTTACACCCGACTTCTCACCTAGAACCGAGGCACAACTGAATGATGTCCACATTACACCTTCGCTTGTCTCTAAGATAATCTTAAAATTTGACCCTCACAAAGCGAGCGGTGGTGACGGAATCCCAACCATAGTCTTAAAGAAATGTGCCCCTGAACTCTCCTCTATCCTTTCTAAGCTCTACAACCTCTGCCTGTCTGCTTCCTGCTTTCCTGCCTGTTGGAAATCTTCCTCTATAGTTCCTATATTTAAAAACACTGGAGAACCCTCTGACCCTGCAAATTACCGCCCTATCAGCCTTCTTCCGATCTTTGGCAAAGTGTTCGAAGCCATTATCAACGCTGAGGTGGTTCAGCATCTCACAGCACACAGGCTCCTCTCGGACAAGCAATATGGTTTCCGCTTCACTAGGTCTACTGCTGATATGCTAACGACCATCACCGAGTACATATACCAGGCACTCGACAGGAATGGCGAAGCTCGAACCGTTGCATTGGATATATCTAAGGCGTTCGACAGAGTTTGGCATGCTGGCCTTCTATGTAAACTGCGGAGCTATGGTATAACTGGACATTTGTTTAAACTAATCCAGTCATTCCTCTCTAACCGCACAATGAAAGTGGTATTAAACGGACATGCCTCTCAGAACTACCATACAAACGCAGGTGTCCCCCAAGGCTCCATCTTAGGTCCTACACTCTTCCTGATATATATTAATGATCTCCCTGATTCCATAAGAACCCAAATAGGTTTGTACGCCGATGACACCACAGTTTACTCTCGCCTCCAACAAAAATCTGGTGTAGGCGTCAAAGCTAAACTCGCAGCCGAGATTGAAAAAGACCTCCAATCTATATTGGACTGGGGTAAGAAATGGCTAGTAAATTTTAATGCTTCTAAAACGAAGCTACTGTCAATTAACCATCATCGACAATCTCACCTACCTCCCATTAGCATGGACCAGGCTTGCCTCCCAGAGAGTAAAACACTACGCCTCCTTGGTCTCACACTTTCAGCGGACCTCAAATGGAATGACTATATCGAATCCATTGCTAAATCCGCTGCTATGAAAGTCGGTTCTCTGTGTAGGGCCCGGAAGTTTTTTCCGTCTAAATCTATCCTGCACATTTACAAATCTACCATCCGCCCGTGCATTGAATACTGCTGCCATATCTGGTCGGGTGCCCCTGCTGTTCTCCTCGGGCTTCTCGATAAGGTTCAGAGGAGGGTCTGTAATGTGATAGATACCGACTTGGCAGACCGCCTGCAGTCTCTCTCCCACCGGCGAGATGTGGCTTCCCTGTGTCTCTTCTATAAATACTTTCACGGCTTCTGCTCCGATGAACTTAGATCACTGTTGCCCCCTAAATACGAATTTGAACGAGATACTAGATTAGCAACTAGATCCCACCCTTTTACAGTGAAACCGATAAAATGCAGCCGTAACTTCTACTCCAACAGTTTCTTTCCTCGCACTTCCCGACTGTGGAATTCTCTTCCAAACGATTGCTTCCCCGACGGCTACAATCTCCAGGAGTTTAAATGCAAGGTCAATAGACACCTCCTAACACACTAACCTGCTCCCATTCTATCAAGCACTCTTCCCATCTGCCCGACCCTCATCCTCGCTATCCTTACTCATCTGTCACCTTTCTCCTGACATTCCCTATGTCTATCCACTCCTTCTCTTTACCTTCCCCTATGTAGCCCCATGCGCAATAGTGGCAGTGGAATGCCTTGCTTGGGGTGAGATGATTAAAAAAAAAAAAAAAAAAAGAAAGCCGTGTGTGGTGAGATGCTTAACCAATTCGGTGTTGATTAAAGCGTCTAGTTCTTGGCAAAAAATGGTAAAAGACTAATAGGACTATAATTTTGGGGATTAGAAGTTTCAGAATTTTTAAAGACGGGAACTACAGAATAATGGCTTTCAGCTGTGAAGATGAGAATAGGAATAATGAAGGAATATATCTCGTTAGAATATTTTTAGGAAAATCTCAACGTTCCATCTTTTTTTTTTTTTTTTTAATCGTATCATCCCGAGCAAGGCGGTAACGCCACTGATGTGCAGGGGGCTACGTAAGAGTGAAAAGATAGGAAAAGATAAAGCCGGAAACCACATCCTAAACAGGGAACAAGGGATGAACCTCTACACCTGTTCAATAGACGTGGGTGGAGTGCGAACCGGGTGAGAGTTTAGTCTATCTACTCCAATTGAAAAAAAAAAAAGTGAAAAGATCGGAAAAGAGAAAGCCGGAAATCACATTCTGAACAGGGGAAAAGGGATGAGCCTCTTCACCTGTTCAATAGACGAGGGTGGAGTGTGAACCGGGTGAGAGTTTAGTCTATCTACTTCAATTGAAGAAAAAAAAAGAGTGAAAAAATTGGAAAAGAGAAAGCCGGAAATCACATCCTGTTCAATAGACTTGGGTGGAGTGTGAACCGGGCGATTTATCTACTCCAATTGAAAAAAAACAAAGTGAGAAGATTGGAAAAGAGAAAGCCGGAAACCACATCCTAAGCAGGGAACAAGGGATGAGCCTCTTAACCTGTTCAATAGACGTGGGTGGAGTGTGAACCGGGCGATAGATAGATCTATCTACTCCAATTGAAAAAAAAAATAAAGTGAAAAGATTGGAAAAGAGAAAGCTGGAAACCACATCCTAAACAGGGAACAAGGGATGAGCCTCTTTACCTGTTCAATAGACTTGGGTGGAGTGTGAACCGGGCGATAGATAGATCTATCTACTCCAATTGAAAAAAAAAAAGAAACCAAAGTGAGAAGATTGGAAAAGAGAAAAACCGGAAACCACATCCTAAACAGGGAACAAGGGACAAGCCTCTTAACCTGTTCAATAGACGTGGGTGGAGTGTGAACCGGGCGATAGATAGATCTATCTACTCCAATTGAGAAAAAAAACAAAGTGAAAAGATTGGAAAAGAGAAAGCCGGAAACCACATCCTAAACAGGGAACAAGGGATGAGCCTCTTAACCTGTTCAATAGACTTGGGTGGAGTGTGAACCGGGCGATAGATAGATCTATCTACTCCAATTGAAAAAAAAAAAAAGAAACCAAAGTGAGAAGATTGGAAAAGAGAAAAGCCGGAAACCACATCCTAAACAGGGAACAAGGGATGAGCCTCTTAACCAGTTCAATAGATCTGTAAGGAAAGGTGTTGTAGGATGGAAAATAATTCATAACCTAAAAGGTTGCATAAACATTTTTGAACTAAGCACTAACAATCAGAAAGTGGCAGTTGAAATTTCAGGACACAATTCCTTTCAAATTGCGTAGTGAAGGTAGTAATGAACGGACACACCTCCCGATATTATCACACGAACGCGGGTGTCCCTCAAAACACTATTCTGGAACCTACGATTTTTCTGATCTTCATCAACGATCTCCCTGATGTAATCAAATCTCAAGTAGGCATATATTCTCGCCTCCATCAAAAATCTGCTGCGGCTGACAAGGTGAACCGAATCGCTGAGCTTAAAAAGGACCTAAAATCCGTGGTTGTTTGGTTGTTTTGTTTTTTATGGCATATCAACACCTCCGCGGGTCATTTATTGCCAACTAAATTTATTTAATGCTGGTAATACCTTTTTCTTTCAACAATTTATTATTGTTTTTATATAAGTTTTTGTGTCTAGTAATACTTATTTCTTTTCGAATATCAAGATTCATTGGGATTTGTTTTTTTTTAAGGGCAGAGTCCCCAAGTCCTACCCTTGTTATTTAACCCATAACTGGAGGGAAAGGGAGGATTAATACCTTTCCCAAGGATATCAGTGCTTAAGTGAATGCAGGGTATTCAACTGGAATTCGAACTCGGCTCAACGATTTCTCGATATCTACTGTACCACAACGCACATCCGTCAATAACGCTTACAGCACCTGGTATTCCCAAGCGGTCTCCCGTCTAAGTACTGACCAGGCTCAACGTTGCTTAACTTCTGTGATTGAGAGAGAACCGGAGTATTCAACGTGATAGGCCAAAAGCCCAACATCCGGGGTGGACTGGGACAAGAAACGGATTTTGAATGCGAATGCTTCCAAAACAAAGCTGCTGTCTGTTAACTACCACAGACAATCGCTCCTACCCCACATTATCAAAAAACACTGAAAAACACTGAAAGCAAAACACTGCGCCTCCTCGGCCTAACACTCTCAACAGATCTCATGTGACATGACTACATCGAATCCGCTGCTAAGAAGGGCGGTTCACTGTGCAGGACCAGGAAGTTTTTCCCGTCTGAATCCATCCTGCACATATATAAATCTACCATCCGCCTGTGTATTGAATACTGCTGCCACATCTGGACAGATGTCCCTGCTATTCATCTCAGGGTTCTTGACAAAATCCAACGGAGCATCTGCAATGTGATAGATCCCGACTTGGTATCTCAGCTGCAGTCACTTTCTCACCGGCGTAATATGGCTTCCCTCTGCTCTTCTGCAAATACTTTCACGGCTTCTGCTCCGATGAGCGTGGCTCCCAAGTACCCCCTCTGCATGAATTTACTTGAGCTACTAGACTAGCAACTAGGTCTCACCCTTTTACAGTGAAACCAATAAAATGTAACCACAACTTCTACTCTCAGCTTTTTTTCTCGCATTTCTTGCCTGTGGAATTCCCTTCCGTATTCTTGCTTCCCCTACAGCTACAATCTCCAAGAATTTAAGTTTAAGGTCAGTTGTCATCTCTTATCTCTCTGACTCACATCTTTTCCCTCGTGTTATTTTCTCCGTCCACCCTACTCTCAGCAACACCAATATTCTGACCCTAACCCTTACCCATTCTCTGATAACCCCTATAATTGATCCTCTTCCCCATCACTTTCTTCTTATGCAACCCTCTGCACACCAGTGGCAGTAAAACTACCTCGCTTAGGGTGAAACGATTAAAAAAAAAGAAGAACATAATGAGGTGAGAAGACCTAGAGAATTTAACACTCAAAGTACAAGCCAAATAAGCCAGGGAGAAACAGTGACTAACCTAATTTTGTGGGGATTGATGACAGAAGCCGTATAAAGAGATATGGTAAAGGGTTAAAAGTTACTTGTTACTTAAGAGCCATACGTGATACACTTGGGTGATCATGTCTAGAAGAAGACAT